>APFE030500383.1:10674-22323 GCA_000404065.3 Pinus taeda | reverse complement strand
GTGTCCCCCTCATTTATGACTCCCTACCTCGAATCCTCCATCAAAAACGCAGAGCACAAACATCCACATCGATGCATCCAAGGGGCAGCCGAGCAAGTCAAGAAGAACTACTGTCTATCTCTAGCTATGGGAAGCCGAGCCCTTTGATTTTAGGAGGGATGATGGGGAACTCCATTTGTATAAATAGGGGGGGCTTAGAGCCTCAGGAGGTTAGCCAGTTATTAGTAGAATTTTCGCACTTTTGTGCAGCTCTTGTTCAACTCATTTTCGAGCTTATTTTTGTGAATAGTTTATGTAATGTGACTTTTATTTTGATAATGGAGATGGCATATTTTCTGAGCCAGCACTAATTTATTTCATAGGGCTAAAGCTCTTGGGTTAGGTCCCAATCCAAGTTTCCCAACACCTCTTGCTTTTTACTTATATGTTTTTGCTTCAGTTCATGAGTTAATTTCAATTACATAAATTCATCTTACCTTGTTTAGAATAGGTTGTTTTTGATGGTTTTCATAGTTTCTTTCTATTTCATTTGTTGAAGTAGGTTGATACAGTGATAGGCTAAGATTTAAAAAGGCAAACAACAGGCCCTGATCTCCTTTCTCCCTTCCTCGGACCATGATTTGAGATCAAGGCACCATTGCTGCCACTAAAAACACAGTTTTGTTTCTTCCATGCAATTTCTAGTGTGATGATTTGATTTGAAAAGTTAAAGGGTTGATTCAGATTCATTTTGCCAAGATTATTTCCTGTTTCTATAATAAATCTCTTTTCTATCTTTTCTATTTCTAAGGTACTATTCAGTACTTTATGTTTCTAGGTCAGAAGTTTGGTTAACAAGAGATATGGTTATGTTTTCTTGGTGCAGCTATTCCTTTTCTTGCTCAGTTTCGGTAGTTATATGTGTAGATCTATTACAACACACCTCAACTCACAATACATCAATAAAGTAGCTAACATAATCTCATTTCTCACAGGTTTCACAAGTCATTCATAGTCCTTTACGAATCTGCCCTAATTCCTGCACTTTTCCATAAGCTTTCCTCTCATCATTTGAACAAATCCAACTATCATTTTCTTTCATGATCCTCCTTGTTAAGCCCCAGACACCTCAACACATCCCTCTAGTCTTCAACTACCATTTCTTACCATATTTCCACTCTTTAAAACCTCTAAAAATAGCTCTTGACATCCTCCTGTAGATCCTCTTATAGATCCCCTGCAGCCTCCTGTAGAATTTCCTGTGAGTGATTTTTCAAAGTCCGATTGTAGGGTAAGTCTTCAGAATGTTACCAAAGGCTTCTTAGGACCCCTCCACACCTTCTTACACCTTTGTGAAAACCAAATCCGGCCTCCATCGCCACCAACCCTCTGCCACAATCATAAACAGACAAAATCACATGCATAACAATTTCACATAAAACACATACAAATGCAAAAAGATGTTCTTTTCGCATTTTCTTCTAGGAATAGCTTGAATATATGTAATTTACCTTTTCAACAGTCAGTGGCATTCATTTCATCAGTTTTCATCTATTTTTCCGCAAAAGTAGGGTTAGTTGGAAAAATTAGGGTTTGCTAGGTTTTGCATTACACTCGAGTCTTCTTTCTCTTTCTGCAAGTAGAATAGTCTTTGTAGAGTTAGATTTATTTCATCATAGTTAAAAGCCTTTTCGGAAAAATCATAGAATTTGGTTTGATCTCCTAGTGATCTTGTGCCAGCTGACCAAGTGAAAACTTGCAGTAAGAGCTAGTACTTGTGCATACAACGTCGTCACTTTGAAGTTTGTTACGAACTACCGAGTTGATAAAAGTAAAGTAGGAAGCCCCAGGAGTTGCAACATTACTGCTGAAATATTGGTGCTCACCACTTTTTGGTGCCATTTCCAGGGAAGCATCAGAGTATTTTGTGATTACTGCTTTTCTTCTATTTTCTACTGTAACATTCTGCTAAGTAGTTCATTTCAGCAAAAGCAGAGTAGTTGTTTCTTTCAATTCCTGCATTTCCTTGCTTTCATTTCAATTCTTCCATTTCCATTTCATCAAAGTAAATTAGTCATTTCCTGGCTTTCATTTCAATTTTGCAATTTCCATTTTAGCAAAGTAGATTAGTCATTTCCTTGCTTTCATTTCAATTCTACAATTTCCATTTCAGCAAAGTAGATTAGTCATTTCCTTGCTTTCATTTCAATTCTACAATTTCCATTTCAGTAAAGTTAGTCATTTCCTTGCTTTCATTTCAATTTTTCAATTTCCATTTTAGCAAGTTCATTTTAGTTAGTTGCAATTTGTTTGTTCAATAAATTTCAGTTTTACAAGTATAAGCAGAAAAAATAAAAAAATAATCCAAAAAGAGATTTCCTTTCATGCCTCGTAGGAACATAGATAATTCAGGAAAATTCTTACCCAACATCCCCACCACATCACAAAGCCACCCTTCTCTCTTCTTCGGAGGCAGTGATCTAGAAGAACCTTTAGAAGAACAACCTGAGATATTTGAAGAACCTATAGGAGAAGAAGAGGAAGAAAATATCCCTCCTGAGACAATGGATGAAAACAAAAATGTTAGGGGGAATGGAGAAAGAGTAGAGGGAACTTTTCCCATCTGAGAGACCAATGGGGACACTAAAATGAAGAACATAAGCCCTTTAGACCTACCTCACTTCCATGGATTGACCACAGAAGATCCTGGCACCTTCATATTTGAGTTTGTTGTTATCTGTCCAACCTATGACTATGCAGAAGATGAGCAGAAGTTGAAACTGTTCCCTTCTACCCTCAAGGATGTAGCATTGCACTGGTTCATAGGGTTACCTGGCAACAACATCACAACTTGGGCTCAGATGTAGCAAGCCTTTAGTCAAAATACCGGGACTACTGTAGATCAAAATATACCAAGGAAGAAGTCTTCCAAATTACCATGGGAAGTGATGAATCATTGGAGGACTATGAAGAGAGATTCCAACTCAGCTATAAAAGGTCTAGGTGCACACTTGACCTTGAATCTTTGAATTTGGTCATGCTCATAGGAATTCTGGAAGACCTTCTAGACACCCTCCATTTATTGGCTAGGGGAGACATCTACCGGCTACCTTATGAAGACATCAAGACTGTCTTTAGAAACCATTCTAGGGTAGACAGAAAGAAAGGTAGGGGGAGTCAACCCATGGCCAATACCTCCTGCTCCAGTTCATCCCTCGAAGGGGAATTTGGAAACATTCTGGAAGATTTCAAAAGTGAGATGTTGTAGACTCTTGCCATGCAAGTGGATACGTTGCATATCAAAAGGAAACAAGAGGAAGTAGAGAGGACTTTCATCATTTTTTTTCCTAGGTGCACTAGAAGGCATCCTAGGAATGAATGCCTAGTGAACTCTATAGAGGTGTGTTCAGTCTGTGAAGATCATCCTACAAATAAGTGCCCTTCCTTGCTCGAAATTAAAGTTGTATACCAAGGGGCTGAAGGAGCCACTGAACCAGTTTATTTCATAAACCAAAGGAGGCCGCATGGACCTAGACCTTACCAACAGGGAATGCAAGGGACATCCCAGGCATACTAGAACCCCAATCAAGCCACTTCCATGCCTTCTTGGGCCCCCCCTGCTCATCCTTCTTGATCCACACCTCCTCCTTGGGCATATCCATCTCAATATCATGCTCAACCAGCTGCTCATTCATTTCACTCTTATGCTCAGCCACAACCTCACTGGAATGCACCTCATTAGGGGTGGAGGCCCCAGTACAACTCTCCTCCAACTCTTTTGCCTCCACCATCTGCTCAACCACAAACATTGCCTCTTGCTCCACCAAGGCAACCCCAAATGCCTGCTCAAACCAAACCTGAACTTGAATAACAGACAGGCTTAGCAAGTATATAGTGGGGAACCATCATGCCCAACCTATGCTATGGAGATTCAGGAGATTAACCTATGATCTAGGAAGGTTCTTCCAGATAACCAGACTCCCCCTAAGGAGGATGAGGAAGATAAAGAGGAAAGTGAACCGAAAGAAAATCCACCCTTTCTTGAGAGATTATCTGGAACAACACAGCCTACCCCAGAAGAAACTAAATTTCTGGGAGAATTGAAACAATTATATGTAAAGATACCACTTCTCCAAGCCATAAAGGATGTGCCTATATACAACAAGATGATCAGAGAGAAGTGCTTTAGGCATCCAGGTAGGCGTAAGGGAGATGCCCTAACCATCAATGTTAGAGGACAACTTTCCGACCTGATGTTGGGGTAGGTAATTTGTCTGAAGTATCTAGACCCTGGAAGCCGAGTAGTCGATGTCCAAATTAATGGCACCATGATCCCCCATACCTTGATTGATCTGGGGGCTTCCATTAATGAAAGGAACAAGGACAATATGCTCAAGCACAACCTCCGGGGCTCCTTGAGAAAGACCACAACATTATTGCAGTTAGTAGACTGCTCCACTGCGACTCTTGAAGGGATTGTGGAAAATGTGATGGTCTCCATTGACTCTTGGGAGTACACTGCTGATTTCCTCATTCTCCAGCCAAAGGTAAAGCTCACTAGGTATCCTCTCATCTTCGGAAGACCCTGGTTGGCTACTACAGATGCCTACATCAGCTGTCGAGTTGGGAACATGACAATCAAGAATGGGCATATGTCCAAGTAGCTAGTCTTGTACCCTCCTGCCTAACCTTTGTTAGAACATGATCTACCTCTCTGGTTGGAGGAGGAAGATGAGGATGAACTCTATTCTGCACCACTATGTGCAATAGAAGCTGCCATGGGGGTTGGGACCACAAACTGAGGATGATCTCATTGAAAACTTGATTCAAAATCCACCCCTCAGTATTTTTCCATTAGAAGAGCTAGTGAAAGAAATCTAAGACAATCCTTTAGTTGATCTCTGTGTGGCCAACCCGACCTCTCTCAGTGTTAAGAACACGAAGTTTGGCCATGAAAGAACCTTGAAAATCAACTCATCCCTATCCACCTCTCAGGAGAAGGAACTGTGTATCTTATGAGAAACCATTTGGATGCCTTCACTTGGAGCTATAAGGAGATGAAGGGAGCGCACCCTTCAGTCTGTACTCATCACATTTACATTAAGGAAGATTGCAAACCAGTCAGGCAACCTCAAAAGAGGATGAATCTAGCCCTTAAAGACATTGTCAAGGAAGAATTGCAAAAGTTACTGGATGCAAGATTCATCTACCCCATCTCTGATAATGAATGGGTCTCTCCTTTGGGGCTAGTGCCAAAGAAAAATGGTAAGTGGAGAATCTGTGTCGATTATCGGGAACTGAACAAGGCCACCAAGAAGGACCATTTTCCTTTGCCTTTCATAGATCAAGTGTTAGATGATTTGGCGGGGAAATTGTTTTTCTCCTTCCTAGATGTGTTTAGTGGGTACAATCAGATCCAAATGAGCTCGGAAAACCAAGATAAGACCACTTTCACTTGTCCTTGGGGCACCTTTGCATATTGGGTCCTTCCTTTTGGGTTGTGCAATGCTCCGACCACTTTCCAAAGAGCAGTATTGAGTATATTCTCTGGACTGATTCATGATGCAGTGGAAATATATATGGATGATTTTACTCCTTATGGTTCTAACTTCCAGGAAGCTTTGTCTAACTTGGGGAAGTTTTGGACAAGTGTATTGAAATGACCCTGTCCCTCAGTCCGGAAAAGTGTAAATTCTTGATGACTGAAGGAACTATGCTAGGTCATGCAATCTCTCAATAAGGATTATAGGTGGACCCCAGCAAAATTTCAATCATCCAAAGGGTCCCACCTCCTCAAAAGGTGAGAGATGTCCAAAGTTTCCTAGGCTTAGTGAGATATTATAGAAGATTCATTAAAGATTTCTGTAAGATAGCCTCTCCATTTTTTGGTATTTTGGGGAAAGATGTCGAGTTCATATGGACTGACAACTGTTAAGAAGCCCTAGATTCCTTGAAAAGTAAGCATGTGACTGCCCCAATTTTGAGAGGTCCCAACTAGGCCCTACCTTTCCACATTCACATAGATGCCTCAAACAAAGCAATAGGAGTAGCCTTAAGGAAAATTGATGAAAAGTTACCTTACGCCATATACTTTATAAATAAAAAAAATTCAAAGGTAGAGTTGAACTACACAGTAACCGAGAAGGAACTCCTAGCTGTGGTACATTCCTTAAATAAATTTAGACATTACATCACAGGTTATCAAACCTTTGTACACACTAATCATGCTACAATTAGGTATTTAATGAACAAACTAGAGGTGAATGCTCGCATTATTAGTGGTTTCTTTTATTGTAGTAGTTTGATCTAACCATTGTTGATAAGCATGGTAAGGAAAATGTTGTTGTTGACTTTTTGTCTAGAATAAATCTACCTGTAGGTGAAGAAGGAATGGTGGATGATTCGATTCCATATGAACACCTATTCACTATCTCAGTACTCTCTCCATGGCTTGCTGATATAGCGAATTACTTGGTTTCAGCACAGTTCCCACCACACCTGTCCTCAAGGGAGAAGAGCAAGATCATGAGGAAAAGTGCCCCTTTCACTAGGATTGGGGGCAATCTCTTCAAACTTGGCCCAGATCATATTTTGAGATGTGTCAAGGAAGAGGAAGTTTTTGACATTCTCCTAACCTGTCATGACGAGCCTTGCAGAGGACATTTTGCAGCAAAGAGGACTATCTTCGAAATTCTGCAAGCAGGTTACTATTGGCCAACTCTTCATCAAGATGTGAGGAGATATATCAGCCAATGTGATTGGTTTCAAAGGATGGTGAATCCTACTCCAAAGGATGAGATGTTCTTGCAACCTCAAGTGACTTCGAGCCATTTGAGAAGTGGGGCATGGACTTTGTGGGTCCTATCAACCCTCCTTCAAACCAAAAACAATACATCACTATGTGCACTGATTATTTGACAAAATGGGCAGAGACAAAGGCAATCAAGGCAGCAACTGAAGAAAAAGTAGCTGAGTCTTTAAGAGAAAACATATTCTATAAGTTCGGGTATCCAATAGAACTATTTATAGATCAAGGCAGTTAGTTCAAATCCAATCTGATTGAAGACCTGCTCATCCATCATAAAATCAAGCACAGGACTTCCACCCCCTACCACCCACAAGCCAATGGACAGGTGGAAGTCACCAATAGAACTTTGGAGGGTATTTTGACCAAGGTAGTGAGCAGCAGCAGGAAATATTAGGAAGATCGATTGGTTGAGGCCACCTGGGCCTACAACACCACATGGAAAACCACCACATGGTTCATACCCTATGAGCTGGTCTATGGAAAGATGGCTCTGTCGTCAATAGAATTTGAATACAATACACTAAGGATGGCAGCTCAGCTAGACCTAGATCTCAGCCATGCACAAAGGGAAAGGTTACTCAAACTTAATGGATTGGATTAACAGAGATTGCAGGCCCTTCTCCACGGAGAAGTAATGCAGCTGCAGAGGAAGATATGACATGACAGGAACATCAAGGAGAAACAATTCCAAGAAGGAGACTGGGCGCTGTTGTATGGCTGACGGTACAAAGATTTCAAGGGCAAGCTCCAGACAAGATGGCTGGGACCATACATTATAGAAAAATGCAATGAAAATGACTCAGTTCTGATCAGGAATATTGATGAGGAAGCCATCCCCATGCTTTTCAATGGGCATAGGTTGAAAATCTATAAGAAACCCCTCTCTAAGCAAGAATTCATTGAAGAGCTGAGTAAAATAGTGTTGGTAGTGGAGAAAACCTCTACCTCCACTTCACCCACTCATTTATATATATATATAATATATATATATATATATATATATAGATAGTAGATAGATATATATAGATAGATAGATAGATAGATAGATAGATAGATATATAAGGACTCTAGTGAAAACCTCTATGAGGCACTTGAGTCCCATCTTGGGGCTAAAAACCTCTCTTGAGGTAGCCCAAAGATGACAAAGAAATAAAAAATGAGGAGAATAAAGGTCCCTGGGTGAAAACCCCCCTTGGAGGCGCCCAGGGTAGGCAGGTATGGTGAAAACCTCCTGGAGGTGCCCTAGCTGTCTCTTAAAAAACAAATAACTTCTTTTTGAGGGCATTGCAGGTTGCAAGAGGACCAAAAAAGGAAAGGGGACATGCCACAAGCCTATTACACCTCTTCTAGACCCTCTTCCATCATTTTTGTCTTTTTCCATCCCCTGGTATTATTTTTTTTGAAATATGTCCATCCTACAGGAGGCATTGTGTGTTCTACAAGAGGCTCCTATAGAAATCATAGAGAGCTCGAAGTCAAGTCAAAGAAGGGATTGAAGAGCTGGAAGCTTTCAAAAAAGGCCTGTGGGCCATCATATAGCCTTCTGTCATCATAACCCTTCATTCCATACCAGCACCACCACATTCCTAATCATTTCTTTCCTCCCTGCAAATAAAACACAACAATCTTGTTTTTTTTTTAAAGGGAATAACAAACAGCACCCCTACCACTTACCTACAGCCTACCGACTGCTTCTCCATGACCATCAGAACCTTTAATAGAGTCCTCCCAAGTCCCTACATAAACCTCAGCTAAAAGTTCTAGAGGGAGAAGCAACTACATGAACTCCTGTAGGATTCTTGTAGTAGGTGATACCCTTAAAAATAAAGCTCTAGAAGCAGAATCGATGTAGCCACAGGTACATAAAACACGTAAGAATCCATGTCACGCGGAATCAGTCGATCTTGCAGACAAGACAAACCTTCCTAGAATCTAATGAAGACCTAATGACAAACAAACCAACTAAACACTATCCTTCTCTAAATGTGCTTTATAAGTAATGGGAAACAAGTGTGTTTAAGGGCCTACCTCATGTCCAACGCAAGTTCGGAGATGCCTTCGCTCCTTTGATCCAAGTAAGTTTCTTCGTCGCAAACCTGCAAGCACAAACAAGGCAAACGATTAAATAGCACCTGAATATCCAATATTATAAAACATATTTAACATGAAAGTCAAGGAGTCCATGAAACAAATAGCATAAGATACTTGTTGAGAAAAATGAGCTTGATTGTATTAATTCAAAAAGAAAGAACCTTACAACCTTTGCCTTGACGCTGTACAAGCTCCTTCCAGGGTCAAACAAGAAGTCTCCTCTACTTTGACAAGCTTCACTCACTCCCTAATGGGGCCAAAAGGGTATGTGATCTCTCCTCTTAAGCTCAAATAGGAAGTCTTGATTTCACTAGCATTTACCCTCAAAAGTTCAGCTTCTAACCTCCCTGGCCACTGACCCAATGCCTCAATTTATAGTGCAATGGAGATCAGTTACCAGCTCCTCCTTCAAAGCGATAGCTCCTCTCAACAAGGGATTAGTTCCTCCTATGATGGGATGCATGAACCACTTGGAGCGAACAATCCACGTAACAAATGCTTCTAGAAAACTCTAGAATTAACCCAAGATGAGTTTTTTAAGATAAAATTGCGCCTTTTGACTTTTACAGGGGTACGCACCCTCCCCTTTACATATAGAGCGTATAAGTACGCAGATAACTTGAACAAAAGGTGCGGGCCCGCAGGAAAAGCTAAGAGAAAATGCGGAACTAGAGTTATATTGATTTTTGATGTCTTTCTCTCTTTTCTCAAGCTTGTTTTGAAGAGCTGAGGTTTAAGACTTGCTTAGGGAGCTGGTATAGGTGATGATAGGCCTACACCAACTGAAAATAATCAAGGTGACGATATTTTTGTGTAACATATTGCCCCCTAAAGTGCGAAGTCTGTAGTATATGAGGATTTTTTCATTTTTCATATAGGAAGAGTGAAGTGCTTTATCATCTCGAGGATCATCTTGCGGAGAGCCCGGTTGGAACCTGTAGAAACATTCAATGCAAAATATATATATGAGATCATATCATAGCTAAGGTAGGCATTCCCATACTCAGATAAAAGCTGACTAAGAGACTAAAAACTGACTAGAAAACTAACTGACTAGGAGACTAACTACTGCTCTGATATAGGAATGATCTCGTACCACATCATAAGTACAGACACATGTGGACACAGTATGGATGCAGCCATTTGTTTATGAATAGTCCATAATATAATGAATACAAAATTCCACGCAACTTGGATGGTGGAAACTAGATCCAGGGTCTTCATTTCTACGTCCCGAATAGAACGATTCTAACCATGCGATTGAATGTGTCGAAGTTGAACATGGTAGAAACCGCTTGATTACCAGTCAATGATGTAAACTATTAACAAGCGTGAGAGAAACCACCAATAATGACAATGGCTCTAAAAGTACTCGGCACAATCCATAAAATGTGATAAGATGTGTTGATGTTGAACATGTCACGGAATCCTTTGATCGAAAGTCGATGATGTAAACTGTCGTCAAAGGCGAGAAACCTACCATTGAGGCATGCAGATTTCAAGGTACCGACGATTCCTAGATCATCTTTCTAGATAATGAGTCGAAGTCGATAGAAAGCGATCCGTCGTAAAGCAAGCTCACGACACGAAATCATAGATCAAGTTGAAGAAATTTAGTTGCAAGGACTGACTCAAGGATGGTCAAGATGGATGACAGACATTTTGTAGATGAATGGCTTATTTGCACTGAGCTCTTGAACACATAATGACAGGACAGATGGTTTGGTGATGATTGACCCAAAGTTAATACCCAGAAACCAGCTGAAGACTTTCAATATGGTTCGATCAACTGTTAGGTAAAGGATTTCCCAACCCAGGTGAATGAAAGGGTCATGTTCAAGAGTGGTTATAAAGTATGACAAACAGACTTGTTTTTCTCTCTTTTCCCCCACCATTTCTGGCAAGTACCTCTTTATTTTTTACAAGCTTGAGGAGGATAACATATGCTTGATTATAAGCTCACCCTTCGGGTGAGCCCAACTTAGTTTAAATGCGAACCCTAAGAAGGAGTGGTTCATTCCTGTTTGTAATGGAACAGGTCCTTTACTGTTGAATTTTAACGAGTCCAGTATAGGAGAAACTCGCCATTTTTCATTTTTAGAGAGTCTGAAAAAACTAAAGAAGACTCCAAGGTTTAACTTTTTCGTAAATTTGTGTCTCTCAAGCCCGAAAAAGTATAAAATAATACTTGAGAGAACCGCTTGATCTTTTACGACCAAGGATTACTTTTCGTTATTAGTGTCTTTGATTCGAAGAAGTAAAAAGGCGACCAAGGAAACGTCGTTTTATAACCAATATCAAATTTGAAATGACAAAAATCCGGCGATCTTTTTATATTTTTACGGTCGAAAAAGAGCTGTAAATCGACCGTCTTTTAATTCTGTTTTAACGAGTTTAAAAGAGAAACTCGACAATCTTTTCATGTTTTAGGAGTCAGAAAAGGGCTTAAAAGGTGACTCTGGTTGAAAATGATCGATTTCTCCTGAATAATCCTATTATCTTGCACAAAAACACGAACATTACTCATACCTGCTTGAAAGAGATAAAAAAGTCGAAAAAATACCTTTTTAAAGTGAAACATAAACAAATTTGCATTTATTTACTCAAAAAACTTATAAAAAGGGGTTTTTACCATTCATTTTTACCATTTGTGATTTGGTGAGGAAATAGTGCTTTTGCTCTGAAAACTTCCCGAGAGGATTGCGGAGAATCCAACTGTCGGAATCGGACGCCGTCTTCACCAGGTAATCCACATCATCCTCCTCTTGTTT
>APFE030500376.1:184668-195688 GCA_000404065.3 Pinus taeda | reverse complement strand
CTCCGGTCCTTGCATTACCGGATTTGAGATAGCCATTTGAGATACAAACCGATGCTAGTGATTATGCCATGGGTGCAATTCTTCTACAGCATGGTAAGCCTATTGCTTTTCATTCTGAAACTTTTAATGGTGTTGTTGTAAATTATCCTACCTATGATAAGGAGTTGTATGCATTGGTACAAAGCGTCAAAAAGTGGAAACACTATTTAATGGGCAAAGAAACTGTTATACATACCGACCATCAGACCTTACAGTACTTGCAATCACAAAGCAAGTTACAACAGTCACGACACTTCAGATGGATGGGCTTCTTGCAACAGTTCCATTTGGTAATAACGTACAAGAAAGGTACTCTGAATAAAGTTGCTGATATGCTTTCAAGGCCTATTATTGGTGCTATTACTTTACTTAAGAATGATTCCATTGTACATGATAGTTACATAGAACAGTATGCATCTGATGATGACTTTAAAGATGTGTATGCTAGCTTGAGTAAAGGGAATCATGTAGAGGAAAATGACTATCACATGCATAACAATTTGTTGTTTCATTTGGGAAAGTTGTGTATACCACAGGGGGAGAGAATAAATGTCTTAAGAGAAGCTCATTCTTCTCTTATTGCTGGCCATTTTGGTGTAAGAAAAATAGTTGCACATCTACAGAGGTATTTCTATTGGCCTCGCATCGTAGATTCTGTTTCAAGGTTCATAAGAGGTTGTTCATTATGTGCTACAAGCAAGCCTAGTAATAGGAAGCTTGGCTTGTATACTCCTTTGTTGGTACCTTCTAGACCATGGGAGAGAATCTCTATGGATTTTCTAGGAGGTTTGCCAAAATCTAGAAAGCAGCATGATTATTTATATGTAGTAGTTGATCGTTTCACCAAAATGTGTATACTTATGCCTTGTAAGAAAACTATAACTGCTAAACAAACTATTGAATTATTTTTTCATCATGTATGGATTCACTTTGGTTTTCCTACTTCCATTATTAGTGACAAGGATTCCAGATTTGTGGGGAATTTTTGGTCCAACCTATGGGAGATGATGGACACAAAGTTGAAGAAAAGTACTGCTTTCCATCCGCAAACAGATGGACAAACAGAAGTTGTGAACATAACCATTGTGCACCTCTTGAGAGGATATTGTAGCAAGCATCCCAAGCTTTGGGATGAGCATTTGCGCTACATACAACATGCTTACAACCGTGCCAAGCACTCTTCCAAAAACACCTCACCGTTTGAAGCTTGTTTTGGGTACTTGCCCAAATCACCTCTTGATTTCATTCTTGAGAAAGATGTTGCCATTGAGGGACATAGTGATATTGACAAAGCTCATTCATTCATTGAAAGAATTCAGCAAATACATCAGCAAATTCAAGAACAGCTTGAGAAGAGTCAAGGCAAGTACAAGGAAAGACACGACAAGCATAGAGTCGATCACAAGTTTCAAGAAGGGGATGAGGTATGGCTGCACATTAGTAAGGAAAGGATGCAAGGAGAAAGTAAAAGGTTGAAGCCTATTCATTATGGTCCATTCAAAATCCTCAAGAAGGTTGGAAATAATGCTTTTCAATTAGATTTACCTTCCTACATGCAAATGTATTATGTTGTTAATGTGGAGAAATTACGTTTGTATGAACCTCCTTTGATCGCTGATCATGAAAGCACTGTTCAGCTGCCATCTATAGAAGATTTCTCGCCAGAATTCTTAGATGAGCTGAAAGAAGATACAATCCTTGACAGAAGGACATGCACTTCAAGGAGGGGCAATGTAGATTATGTTAGGGTTGGTCTCAAAGGCAACAAACCAAACAAGGCAAAGTAGATGGAGGTGGATAGAGTGAGGGCATTGTACCCTCACCTCTTTAATAGGTATTTGAAGGCTTTTGGGGTCCAAAAGCTTCCCAATGGGGAGGCGTGATCAGGGGCTCATGTCCCAAGTGTCGAAAAATGCTCAAAAATGAAAGTGCTCAAAATTGGCTCAAACCTAAACGACCAGATAGAGCTCATCCTCCCAATTCCGATGCCGCAAACGGTTTGAAAAACGGTCGTCATATGTGAAAGTTATGTCAAAAACAAAATCGCCCAATAACCCTTAATTTTTGAGTTTTCAAAAAAAATTAAAAATAAGAATATTCCACGGAATATTCCTTGGAATATTCCATGGAATATTTTGTTTCGGCGGGCCAATCAGAAGCCACCACGTGGCAAGCTTGGAGGCTGCCACGTGGCCCAAGCTGACGTAAGCAAGCGTATGGGCGCAATTCAAAATTTTGATGGTCGAGTGGACTTGAACCCTCGACCTCCCGTTCAATAGCCCTCCGCCTTACTGTTGGGCTATGGAGGCGCTGTTTGTTAGAATGGCGGAAGAAACATAAATTAAAGTTTAAATTTGGTTATAGGCGGGAATGTAAGGGGCCAGCCCCTAAGGGCCAGCCCCGCCTCCATATGACCTAGTGCCGAGAACCGAGGGCCAGCACACTAACCACCAACGTGCAATCCAAGGATAACAATAAACGTGGTCACATGTGAAAGTTTAGCCGGTAGATAAGGCACGGTTGGCGGATTTTTGGCGGTGGCGCCAAATTTGGCGGACGCCCCAGATTTGGCGGAGCTAACTGGGGCCATCTACAGTTAGCTGGAGTTCTTTTAGGCTAAACTGGAGGGGATCATTAAATGGCCATAACTTTGGCTAGGAAAGGCGGTTTTGGACGAATTTTTTTTTTTGATTTTGGGTATTTTGGACGTTCTGAAGCCATTGGCATAGGTCTTTCAGCCATCAAAGGTCATTTGCATAGGTTTTGGAGCCGTGGAAGTTTTAGGAGCCCCCAGGGTCCAGTATTGTGAGAACTGTATCAGGTTGCAGGTATCCATTGGAGGTGAACCAGCAGTCAATCCTGAAGGATTCAAGTGTTATGAATCCGATTTTACAGTCTATTTCACCTGTAGAGACTTCTATTCAGCTGTAAATTCATTTTGAGCATTTAATTAAAATGACGACAGGCCCATTTGGGAGCCTTGGACCCAGCAGACGTAGCCCATGAGGGGTGAACTGCTTCATCAACTTCTTTTGCATTTGTGGTTGCTTTATTTTGCAGAGCAAATTCATTTTAATGTGTTAAATAGTAAAAGGAAATAATTATGCTATGCTTGAATGGATCATGAACAGCTGAAAATTTCATTTGTTTCTTTACTACAAGACATGGGAATCTTTTAAACATGTTTACTACTGAATTGAATACCTTGCAAACCTTTTTCAAGTAGTTTCAAATTTAGATCATTAAAACACCACCCATATCTTCTCCACTAGCATCACATTTCACTTGAAAAGGTTTATTAAAATCAGGCAAAATTAAAATAGGTTTTTCAGTGATCTTTCTTTTCAACAACTGGAAGTTCTTTTCTGCTTCAACAGTCCATTTAAATTGTTGTTTATCCTTCTTTATAGTGTCAATGATAGAAGCACTGATCTTACTAAAATTCCTTATAAATTTTCTATAAAAAATAGCAAGACCATGAAAACTTCTTACCTTAGAAACACTTTTCGGTGAAGGCCACTCTATGACTGCCTTTATCTTCTCTGGATCGATCTTTAATCCATCAGCAGAAACAACAAAGCCCAAATATACCAACTCTTCCTTCATGAATGAACATTTCTTTAAATTTAGCAGTAACTTTTCTTGTTGCAGCTTCTGTAAGACATAACTCAGATGTCTCATATGTTCCTCTTTAGATCTGATGTAAACTAATATATCATCCAGATATACTATTACAAATTTACCAATAAATTCTTTCAACACTTCATTCATAAGCCTCATAATTGTACTAGGAGCATTTGATAACCGAAAAGGCATTACCATCCATTCATACAGTCCTTCATTTGTTTTAAAAGCAGTTTTCCATTCATCACCTTCTCTAATCCTTATTTGATGATAACCACTTTTTAAATCCAGCTTTGTAAAATATCTTGCTCCACTTAAACAATCCATCAAATCTTCAATTCTAGATAAAGGAAATTTGTACCTGATTATTATTTTGTTGATTGCTCTTGAATTAGTGCACATTCTCCAGTCTCCATATTTCTTTGGACTCAACATTGTTGGCACTACACAAGAACTCAAGCTCTCTCTAATCAGTCCTTTATCTAACAATTCCTGAACTTGTTTTCTGATTTTTTCATTTTTTTATGGGAGTCATCTTATAAGCTACTTTATTTGGTAGATTTTCCCCTAGAATCAAATCTATATGATGCCTGATTTTTCTAATGGGTGGTAACTCATTAGGCAAATCATCTACAATGATATCACAATAGTTTTCCAGCATCTCTTGAATTTCAATTGGCAAATCAAAAATCTTAGTGGAAGTAATTATTACCTTGGTTTTGCAAATCAATGCAAAATTTACCTCGTTCTTTTCAATCTGCTGCAACTATTATTTTCCACTCAGAAATAAGGTCTTTGGATCATATTTCCTTGATGCATCCTCTTCTCCCATAGTCATCAATGTATGATTAATACCATCTTTACCAAATTTGTATGTGTTTTTTTCCCATCATGCATAGCTCCTATGTCATACTACCAAGGTCTTCCCAGCAATATGTGACACACATCTATAGGCATCACATCACACAGAATTTTGTCTTTGTATCTGCCCAACTACAACTCCACTTCACACTATTCATTCACTAAAAATTGATGTCCTTTTTGAAGCCATGAGACCTTGTAAGGTGTTGGATGCTTCTTTGTCTTTAATTTCATCTTCTCCACCACTTCTGTAGAGACCAAATTATCAGTGCTACCACTATCAATTATCATTTGACAACATTTTCCTTGAACCTTGCACATAGTGCTGAACAAAGTCTTTCTCTGTGCTGGCTCAACAACTTCCTTTGTTGGCTTTAACAAAACTTTGTTAACTACCAAAGATTCCCCTTTCTCTGGTACATTTTCTTTTGGCACCTTTACTGCTTCCTCTTTAGTCTGAGAAACAATTAGATTTCTTTGATTTGTTTCTGTATTTTCTGGGCACTCATAGGCTCTGTGTCCAAGCTTGTTACATCTGTAACATCTGATTTCTCTTCCTCTGCCTCTGCCTCCTCTTCCTTTGAAAAAACTCCTTCTGCCACTTGCATCACCTTCTGTGGGTGTATGTTGACTCGAGCTACTGCTAGTTCCATCTCTAGGTGTTGTAGGTCTTCCTCTACCACCTTGACTTCCTCTTCCTCGAAAAGTACCTCTACTTCTAGCAGATTGCTTCCTCATGAGTTTTTCTTCGGCCTTCAATACCATTTGATAAGCCTCTTCCACTGTTTTAGGAGACAACAAACTTATCTCATCTTGGATCTCCATTCTAAGACCATTTATATATCTTGCAACCTTCTCATTTGTATCTTGAATTTGTCCAGCTCTTATGCTTACCTCGTAAAATTCCTCTGTGTATTCTTTCATTGTCAAAGACCTCTATCTAAGGTTCTGCATCTGTCTATATAAGGAAAGTTGATAATCACTTGGAAAAAACTTACCTCTCAACTTTGCCACCATCCTGTTCCAATTTTTAATTGGTTGCTTACCAAGTCTTTTTCTTTCTGTCTGCACTCCATTCCACCAAAGTACTGCATGTCCTTTCAATTTTGTGACAGGAAATTTCACTCTCTTTCCTTCTTCCATTTCTTCATAATCAAAGAATTTATCCATGTCATTAATCCAATCTATCAACTCCTCAGGGTTTAAACCTCCTGTATAAATTGAACCCTCAAGTCCGGGTTTAGATGTGGATCCCAACACTGATTTAAAGAATCTCATTTCAGGAGTAACTGCTGCAAATTCCTCTTCTTCAATAGCTACAACTTCAGGCTCACTGACATCTCCATCTCTTTGATTTCCCATTTCCACTGCTTCTAGTCTAGCTTGCATCTGTTCCATAGCTTCCAACACTTCAGCATTTGAAACTGGTCTTTCTCTTCTTTGACCACCACCATGTCTTCCTCCAACTCTGAAAGCCATGTTGGATTTCTTTTTATGATCTTTGAGATCATGATCAGTGTCAATAAGTTGCAATGATACCACTAATGGTGGGTTGGTTGCAAGTGTTAATGATAATTGTTCAAAACCAGAAACGATCTCTTCAAGTTCAAGCAAGACTTCTTCTCGGGTTTCCTTTGGAGTGTCAGTCATCAACCTCTAATTTTAGATATTTTGCTAAAATAGCAGAACTGTTAAATTTACCCAAAATATGGTAAACCTTCACTTTTGCTACCTAATAAAAAAGAATTAAAACTTCAGTTTAAAACCTTATCGCGTCCGCCATTCCCCAAATCTTTAGCGCGTTAAACCTCCGCCGTCAATCTCATTCTGCAATCCGACGGTTATCGCTTTCCCGCTCGCAAACTAGTCGGATGATCTCCACCGTTGATCGATCCCGCTTGCTCCAAAAATTGACGCATAATCTCACGTGAATTTTTGTGCGATGTTTAACGAGCTGAGAGCATGCAAGAAAATCAATTTTTCTCTGCTAGGTGTCGGCTGCTAAGTGTAATCGCGTGAAAATTCCAAATACAACTTACCACCTTGAGATTGCTCGAGAAACAACTTTCTCCTATGAAGACCGCCTTTCTATTCTGCCTAATGCATGCGCTTGTTGGCACGCGATGACCATTATATCTGTTGGGTCTATTGATCGGACGGTTCAGATATTTCCCTGGGTTTCTCACAAATTTGTTAGGTTTTCCTCATCCCGCCAAGTTTAATCTATCTCTAAGTTATATTCAGGATATCGCTAACTAAACCCTGTGGTTTTGAAATACATTCAAATTATTTAAATGCACAATGTATGAAGATACGCGATAACACAAGATTATACAAAACTCTAATTCTAAAGGCCAAACTGGAAATCCACAACACTTATAAATATTTCAAAAGAACTTCAAACCTCCGGGATTGACCATTCATGCACAGAATACACAGAGACACAGAGAGATTCCAATTTCTGCAATACAATCCTCCATAGCCAAATCCCATTGCACTAATTCAAAACTTACATAAATACTATTACATACAACAACTAGATCCTAAATCAATGGATCAAAATTACCTAATCCTATCTAATCTGCATGATATTCTTCTCCAGAATCTCAACTAAGCCTAACTACTTGAATTAATTACAAGATAATCCAAATTCCTGAATTCTAGCACAAATCCTATCTAGAAAGCTTTGTAAAGTGACAGCTAAGAAATCCCACTCCTTTGATTGTAAACTTTTTTTGTATTTTTGGAATAAAATTCGAAGCTTTTTATGTTCAAGCCTCATGCTCCTGCATCACTTATCCAACATAATAAAATGGTGTCCACCTATATTCCACACATTAAAACTCATACTTGTCACACCATATGATTTTATACCACTAATTTCTTAACTTCACCAATTTCATGACTTTCATATGTTTATGAAGGTAATTTTTTTGAGAGATTAATTATGGAGCATACACATAAAATACCACAATACCATGCACCATTACGTAGTTTTTTCTCAAAGTCGCCATCCATTACTCAAAGAATCTTGTGAAGGAGGAGGATTTGAAAAACTCACTTGTAGAAGTTGTCATTATAAAAATGAACAAGAGAACTTCAACAAAATTCACAAAGCTTTAAAAATCTATTGACAAAACTTTTGAACTAAATGGCTATAGAGTCGAACTCTTCTTCAAGCAGGTTTTTCCAAACAAACCCTCTTGTGCTTCAAAGGTTGCCTTGTGTGCTGCAGGCAAGTTCCCTCTGCAGACAGAGGTGACCCCTCTAGCCCTAGAGTGGGTCTAGCCATAGAAAAGACAATACCAAAGCAAATTTCCTTAGAAAGTTGATGTCATGAAGGCCTACCTTCAAATCGTCATTCGATGAAGTCCCTATTGTGTTGCTCCAGATCTAGTTCTCCTAATCACTTGTACCTGAAAACAACATACAGAGCACAACCACGAACATAATAGAGTACGAAAAAAACAATCTACTTAAAGAGTCAAGGAGCTTCAAGCTATCAATACACAATTCGACATAAGATATAGGAAATAAGCCATTGATTTGTATTAATGTAAATTAAAGTAAAACTTACAACCAAGCCTTGACGTCGTAAGCCTCCTTGAAGGGTCCTGTCAACATGTCTCCGCAAGCATTCACTCATGAACTGTCTCCCCAAAGGACGAATAACTCTCTCTCCTGCCCAAAAGGCTAATGCTAGAATAGTCTTGCAATCAAGTCAACTCCACTAAAAACCATCCCAAGCTAAGTTATATAAGAGCCTACTTCCACACTCTAGCAAAACTCTCTACTTTTACTATTGAACTCTTGAGCTTTGAAGCTACCAAGCTCAGCCATGGAGGAAGTATTTATAGGAGGAGGAGCTTCCATAAGAGATGGGAGAAAGAGGTTATCCCTGTAAGAGGTTGCACAAAAGGTGCAACAACCATCCCAAAGGAGAGAGGCGAGCTCATCTGATCCAACAACTAGCCCTAGGACCACCCATGAAGTTGTTACACTTCGAAGCTTCGACAATTTGTTTAAAAAACTTGCCAAAAGTAGCTTGTCGCGAGTGCAACATAGAGACAGAGCAAAGACTTCGCTAGGGCTAGTTCAATCTTGGCCATCTTCGTGGGTGGAACAACTGCTGACGCATGATGACCCAAAAACATAGGTAAAAAAGTGTTTGCTTCAGGAGTAGTGAGCTGAGGTATTCTTCCTAAGATGACAAGGAAGACATTGACACATAATTTGCAACATGACACAAGGCAGATGTCAATAACACAGATTGGCAATGTCTAGGATCAAGGAATGCGGGGTTAGTGACAAATTACTATGTAACAGATGCCCCCTAAATCATGAAGGCTGAGAGAGTGGGAGGGGTGAAATGATTTACGAATCCATAACTAAAACAGAACACCATCGCAGAGAACCTACAAATGCAAGTACAATTGATATCATTGATACATGAGTACATAGTGAAAGGAAATACATGTGCATAAGGCATATCCAATCAAAAGGACCATATAAAATACTCAAGTATGGTCGCAGGCATCCAAGAAAAAGAGTAATGTATACAATCATGAACCAATCCACGCAACCTGGACTTGTGTAATCTGAGCCCAGGGTCTTGAATCCCAACCCGATCAAGGTACAAGTTCTAATATGTGAATAGATGTGTTGAATTCGATCATACTAGAAAATCACCTGATTACCAGTCAATGATGTAAACCATTAACAAGAGCGAGAGAGACCACCAGTGATGTCAATGGTTCTCAAGGTACTGCTAGTACAATCGACGAAGTGTGAAGAATTAGCTGAAGTCGAACACCCATGAAATCACCCAATCGAAGGCCAATAATGAAATCATGTCATCGAATGCGAAGAACTTGCCATTAAGGCATGCAAGCTCCAAGGTACCAGAAAGGAGTCTCTAGATCAACTTCCCGGATAATGAGTTGATGTTGACAGGAAGCGATCAGTCGAAGGAGGGCCATAATGTTTCCCACATCATCGGCACGAGACAAAGGAACAAGATGAATGTGGATGAGATAGAGAATCTGAGGAAGGTGTGTAAGGATACAAACTACAAAAGGATTAATCTCTTGAACAGATCGTGACACGACTCTGGAGTTAGGCAGCATTTTGGTACCAAGGGATCAAAGTTCATGATGATGTAGCAAGGATCAGATGGAATGAGGCAAAATGGATAACCCAAAACTTGGAAGGTCAACGATAGAGTGAGGATATCCCAACCTGACACGAAGCAGAAAGAGTGTCGATGTTCAAGAGTGACATGCTACCATAATAATTAATACAACCAACAGAATACTTCCAAAATTTTCCCCACCATTTCCGGCAAGTACCCCAATTATTTTTGAAAAACAAGCTTGAAGGGGATAGCATATGCTTGTAATATAAGTTTGTCCTTCGGACAAATCCGACCTAGTAAGTTTTAACGATCCCTAGGAAGGAGAAGCTCGGTCTCGTCAAGATGACAAGTCCAATGTCGTCAGGGTTTAACGAGTCTGACATAGGCAAAACTTGGAGTCTTTTCATATTTAGAGAGTTTGAAAAAGACACGTAAAATAAAACTCCACATGGTCCCTTTTCGTACGTTTGTACCTCGAATCTGAGAAGGTAGAAAACAATACCCGAGGGAACCTATTGACCATTTCAGCCAAGGAGTACCTTTTTCGTAAATAGTGCCTCCCAGCCCGAAAAAGGGGTAAATTTATACTAGGTGCAAGACGTTTCGCATCTGTTAACGAGTTTTAAACAATAGGGGCTCAACCATCTTTTCATTTTTAAAGGGTCGGAAAAGAGTTGAAAGCGGAACCCCCATTTTCATTCTCTTTAACGAGTCAAAAAGGGAAAAATACTCAGCAATATTTTCATCTTTTACGGGTCAGAAAAGAGCTTAAAGGTGACTCGTCCTGGAGGAATGAGTGTTATAAAGGGTAGCAACTGGTCCTGACAATGGTGGAACTACTCAAAACATGTAATGGTCAAGAGGCTAGCTAATAAAACCACTCATCGCTACGGTCCCTCAAGAAAGGAAAAACAACCAAGTGAAAGCATATGATCGGCCAAAAAGATGGTGACGATGGAATGAAACAACCAAGGCTCGTCTAGTAGAAATTAGCGGACAAAAATGGCGATCATGAGGGTTAAAATTGGGCATGGGTTCATTTTTACACAAGCTTGAACCATGGAGAACTCTGCTTGGATTCGGTTTCATGTTGACACAAGCTTGAAATGAAAAAACTATGCTTGCTATAAGCTGGCATGCCCCCAGCATAATAACTCAAATCAAGGTACATGCCCCCAAGCTTCATTTCATTCAACTAGGTGGATGGAATGAAGGTTCACTTGCAAGATCTTGGAAAGACTCAACTGGGATTTTACGAGATCTTAATCAAAGACTCGATTTGGAAAAGGGAGTTGTTTCATCTTTTAATGAGGTTGACACAATAAAAGAACTATCCTCTAGACCCTTGTTTCATGTTTTAAT
>APFE030500376.1:156099-168656 GCA_000404065.3 Pinus taeda | reverse complement strand
TTGCAGTACCTTGAGGGTCATTATCATTATCGGTGATTCCTCTCGCGCCTATTAACAGCTTACATCATTGGCTGGTAATCAGGTGATGTCTTTCCATGTTCGACACTAGAACATATTTTCACATGGATCGACTTGTACTTCGGGTGAAGATTGAATGAGTTTTGAAGACCTCGGATCTAGTTTCATCCCTCCGGGTTGTGATATATCCAGGAAAATAAAGACAAAAAATGTACATCATTTCTTTACAGATAATCATCCAAGCCAAAGGATGATGGCTCTACCAGAATCATCAGTCTGCCACACATACGGTTGTCTGTCCTATGTACATGAAAATGAATTTATAAAGCTGAGCATGGGAATTCCTGCCTCGGCTAGATCATGAAAATATTATGAAGGTAATGTATTGTATTATATCTTATTACAGGTCACCTTCTAGTTCGAAAAACCTCGGATCCTCATGATAAAGCATTTCACCTGACATCAAAAGGATTTATGATCTCATGCTTTAGGGGAAAATTGTTATAGACATACTTGGGCACTGCAACCCCAATCACATATGTCCATAAACCAAGGGCTTCTAAGTCCCTAAAAGTGTTTTTTCATACCCTAAAGGACCAAGGTCAGCTGATTACATCATCTCCTAGAAGTTCTCCCTGAAAAACTACTCAGAACTGGTCAAAACTGGACCATATAGACAGCTCAGTGCCAAGGGTGCGATGCATCTCACCTTCCACATGCAAAAAGTGTGATGCATACTGAAAATCCCTTCTGTGGGGTGTGATGAGAGAGAGCAGACAAATGGCAGAAGCAATTGGCTAGGTGGAAACCCAGAGAATCTTTGAGAAACTGCCCATTTGACACTTGCCTCTCTGAATTCACCCAGGGATGAGTAAGAGATCATGAATCTCCAAGTGGAACCAAGAACTATCAAAGAGAGGACATTAATCAAAAATCCCAGAAGCTAACTCACCCACCTGCAAACATCTGTATATGGATCCCTCATCCTAGAGATCCACAGGCTGGAATTTTGCATCTTGTAAGGAAGTGTTGTTGGTTTCTTTGTGGAACATCATAGTGTTGGGTAATCTAGCTTTTAATGAGGTGAAGAAGGGCTTTCATGCTAGGGGGATGGAACTGGGTCAAATCAATGGGTTGTAATCCTCTCTTCTACTCTTTCTATCAATAAAGCTATTTGAGTTTTCCTCCATATTCTTGTATGTCTGAGTAAATATATGAATTTGTATGGTCAATATCTATCTAATCCTATATTGTTTATGATTGTAGATCTCTATGCTTTGATGGTATTATGCTGCTTTGACTCTACAGGTCAGGGAGTTGCCATTTTTTTATCGGGAAAACTAGTGTCCATTTAGAGTTGTTAGTCCCACTAAGACAAGTAGCTATCTTAGAAACAAACAAACTAAATTTACTTGTGTTTTCCTTTATGAGAAGTAAATGAGAGAAGAGCAGAGAGTACCAACCTCAGTCGTTCACTTGGCTCCTTGCTTGTTTCCTCTCCCCTTTTTCAGATCTTTGTCACTCCTTCCTCGCTTGTCCTGCTTCAAAGAACACCTATAGAGTCAAAACAACATAATACCATCAAAGCATAGAGATCTACAATCATAAACAATATAGGATCAGATATATATTGACCACACAAATGCATATATCAACTCAGACATACAAGAATACAGAGGAAAACTCAAATAGCTTTATTGATAGAAAGAGTAGAAGAGAGGATTACAACCCATTGATCTAACCCAGCATCATCCTCTCGGCATGAAAGCCCTTCTTCACCTCATGAAAAGCTTAGATCACCCAACAATGTTGCACAGAGAAACCAATAGCACTTCCTTACAAAATACAAGATTCTAGCCTTTGGATCTCTAGGATGAGGGATCCATATATAGATGTTTGCAGGTGGGTGAGTCAGCTTCTGGGATTTTGATTAGTGTCATCTCTCTGATAGTTCTTGGTTCCACTTGGATATTCATGATCTCTTACTCATCCCTGGGTGAATTCAGAGAGGCAAGTGTCAAATGGGCAATTTCTAAAATATTCTCTAGGTTTCCACCTAGCCAACTGCTTCTGTCATTTGCCTGCTCTCACTCATCGCACCCCACAAAAGGGCTTTTCAGTATGCATCAAACTCTTAGCATGTGGCAGGTGAGATGCATCGCACCCTTAGCACTGAGCAGTCTGTATGGTCCAGTTTTGACCATTTCTGAGTAGTTGTGAAGGGAGAACTTCTGGGAGATGATGTAATCAGCTGACCTTGCTCCTTTAGGGTATGAAACAAAAATTTTAGGAACTTAGAAGCCCTTGGTTTATGGACATATGTGATTAGGGTTGCAGTGCCCAAATATGTCTATAACACGATAGGAGGTGCATTTGGAGTAACAACACGGTTGGCCCCTTGCTTAGCTGACTTCTTCTTCTTCTTCTTCTTAGCATCCTGGTTACTAGATTTGAAACTTTCACCAGGCAAAGTAGAAGAGGAAGGTGAAGAAACAGGGAAATAAGGTGAGGGTTCAACCTTAGAATCATCAAGTCATGATTTGAATGAAAGAGACGGTGGGGTGGGAGTGGAGATACTCGGGATCATTGAGGTCGAAAATAACCAGATAGGTAAACCAATGGTTAACCCAAGAAGGGACAAAATTTCCATATAATGAACACCAGCATTTCCAAAAGAAGGAAAAGGACTAGGATTCCCTTCCGAGGGTAATCCTTGACTGGTAGACTCTGGAAATGTTGCCATTGGAATCGACCCTAAATAATTACTAAGGAAGATTACTTTTACAAGGAATATTTCGTGGGAAGTTAATTTTAGAACACTGAAAAGGACGAAAGGTGACTTTATCTCTTTCGATTGGAAATGAGCTCGAAAGGACAAGTGCTCGGATGATCCTTTTACTTTTAGAGAGTCATGAATGAAAGTGACTGCTCTAGAATCCTAGGCAAAAGGTTTACCAGGCAAGCGTGAATTGCAAAATACCTTCCGGCAAACCAAGAAGTACGAGTAGGCAATCTCTTGGAATGCTGTGTTTGGTGTATCACGTCTGCAAGGCAGCCAACTCGGCTTCCTATGGATGACAAGATTGCAACCTTTTGAGGTCTCCCATCATATAAACGATGGTACAGGGAGAAAAAGTCTGTACTAGCACTTATCGAATCACAAAATGAGGAATCACCCAACCTTAGTGAAAACAATAGCCACTAGATTTAAAGACGCTAAAACACGTCTCTAGCCTAGACTTCTAGATATATGAGCATTAATTTTCAATGCTTCCTTAGGTTAATTCAATAAATTTAACAGTTTATCTTGAATTAAATTTCAGTTCCAAGGCCCTATCGAATGTATCTTCAAAACCTCCTAAAATGCAACTAAATGAGAAAAGAAACCATTCCTTTTCAATGAACAATTAACTAAAGAAAAGTGAGAAGTTTATTTCAAAGCAAGCAAAGCAACAAGCAAGCAAATGTAAGAATGGTACTTTTCGTTATCTCATAAGAAAACCAATCAAGAGGAAAGAGTTGTGCTGTTATCTTTCACTAACTTGCAAGCAATCTAATTAAGAAAATGAAAAATACATCCTTTGCTTTTCAATGTCTAAATGTCAAGAATTTACTATCGCAAAATATTGTTCTCATTTCCTTTATCATTTCCTAATGCAAAATGAATGCAATATTTTGATTTTTCAAATAGATGACAAGAAACCAAATGCAAAACTCAAAACAATGCTTGTTTTAAGCCTTTTCCAAATGAAATCATTCAATAAGCGAAGAGAAACATTCCACTCATAAACTAATCAAAGACTCAAAACTAAGAATATATTTCTTTTTGCAAATCTAGAAAGCTTTCTCACTGATTGAGAAGTAATGTGATCTATGCCAAGTGAAGGAAGGAAACCAAACGAACAAAAATTGAAAGTTTTGGTAACCAAACGTCACATACCAATCAGAAAGATGAAAAAATAGTTAATAAGGTGAAGCCTCAAACAAAGCAAGGGATCGTGCCAAACACATCCCAAATATCCAAACGAACAAGTAACCCAAGAAAAGCAAATGTTTCAAGAAAACCTAAGGTAAACATGTCACACAGTTCAAGACGAAAAGTTTTAAGGGAATGAAACCCGAAATCAAATATTCTAGGAATCAACAATTTGACACACAATAAAGAGGCAGAAGACAAGATCAAAAGGATAGGACACATTGGCCAATCAACAAACAAAACCTCAAAATTGAAACCTACAGGAATCTTCACGAACGTAAAATTGATGATATGCGCCAACAATGAAACATCACACCTCCCTAACTAGCCACTTTGTGACGTTGTCACCAAAGTACACTAGTTGACAACATCGAGCCGATTTTAGAGCTCTTCGTGACTATGAGGTGATTTAATTGCACCAAATAGTAGAAGGCACAACTAATCAGATAGCGCAGGAGCAACTATCTTCACGATTGGCATAAAATAAACTATGACGACCCTAAATCAAAGGAAAAAATTCAAAAATCTAGCTAAGGGAAGGCCAGACCTATCACTTATGATAGAGGGAAGACTACCAGGAGTAGTCAAATAGCCCATAACATGAAGAATTCTTCCCGAAAGTAAAGGAGACAATAAATAAGAAAAACAAAATCAAATCAAGAGACAAAAGACAAAGGTCCCCAGTATGGTCACCAACTTGTGATGCAGGCAAGTTCTCTCTGCGGATAGAGGCAACCCCTCTAGCCCTAGAGTGGGTCTAGTCACAACAAAGATAATACCAAAGCAAATTTCCTTAGAAAGTTGATGTCATGAAGGCCTACCTTCAAATCATTGTTCGATGAAGTCCCTATTTTGTTGCTCAAGCTCTCATTCTCCTAATCACTTGTACCTAAAAATAACATACAAAGCACAACCATGAACATAATAGAGTACGACAAAAACGATCTACTTAAAGAGTCAAGGAGCTTCAAGCTATCAATACGTAATTCGACATAAGATATAGGACATAAGCCATTGATTTGTATTAATATAAATTAAAGTAAAACTTACAACCAAGCCTTGACGTCATAATCCTCCTTGAAGGGTCCTGTCAGCATGGCTTTACAAGCATTCACTCATGAACTGTCTCCGAAAAGGACGAATAGATCTCTCTCCTACCCAAAAGGCTAATGCTAGAACATCTTGCGATCAAGCTAGCTCCACTCAAAACCATCCCAAGCTAAGTTATATAAGAGCATACTTCCACACTCTAGCAAAAATCTCTACTTTTACTATTGAACTCTTGAACTCTGAAGCTACCAAGCTAAGCCATGGAGGAAGTATTTATAGGAGGAGGAGCTTCCATAAGAGATGGGAGAAAGAGCTTATCCCTTTGAGAGGTTGCACAAAAGGTGGAATGACCATCCCAAAGGAGAGAGGTGAGCTCATCTGATCCAAAAACTAGCCCTAGGACCACCCATGAAGCTGTTACACTTCGAAGCTTCGACAATTTGTTTAAAAGACTTGCCAAAAGTAGCTCGTCGCGAGTGCAACACAGAGACAGAGCGAAGACTTTGCTAGGGCTAGTTAAATCTTGGCCATCTTCACGGGTGGAACAACTACTGACCTGCGACGACCCAAAAACATAGGTAAAAAAGGGTCTGCTCTAGGAGTAGTGAACTGAGGTATTCTTCCTAAGATGACAAGGAAGACATTGACACATAATTTGCAACATGACACAAGGCAGATGTCAATAACACGGACCGACAATGTCCAGGATCAAGGAATGCAGGGTCGGTGACAAATTACTGTGTAACACCTTGAGGTTCTTTGGGTAAGGAGAATGCCTTAAGCCCTTCTTCCTTCTTGTCCTTTCCTGTACATAGCTATGAGTAGCTTTCCCTTCACATTCACAAACTCAAGCAACAGTTGGTTTACAAACAGTCAAACAGTGAAATTCTTTGTATTGTTTAAACACCTTTCAGGTCAAACAAGCAAACTATTGTTGTGTCAATCAAGCAACCTACTCTAATACCACCTGATCTGAAATGGGGGTTTGATAACTTGTTATGCTTACAAGAACCTCCCACTAAGCTTAACAAATAAATGATCTAGCTTATATATGACATTTGCGGAATGAAATACTTGAAACAGGTGTATGTCTTTTGTTTTTAACTGTTTAAGTGCTTTAATTCCATTTTTTTCTTCTAATATTAAACACATATAATAGCCATATAATGTAGAAAATAAACATCCACACATAACATCAAATTTAATCTAGGAGTTCACCTGAATATCATGGGCTACGTCTCCTTGAGCTTTTGTCATCTTGACTTGGCTCTTTGGGATTATGGAAAAGTTTCTTTTACAAGTTCCACATTTAACTCCAAAGGTTACTAAACTGAACCAATGGGCTTAGAATACCATCTATATCCCTTTCATGGTTGTCATCACTCTACAAACAGATATAAGCTTCCTTAGACTTGATCCCTTCAATCAGTTCTTTGAGCTACCCTGAGCTTCTTGATGGAACTAACTCCTTCAGAATTCTTTAACTGTCACTAAAACCTCATCTACTATCTTCAACACATATCAAACACCGAAAATAGACTAATCATTTGCTCAAAATGAGCACTGAATCCCCAAACTAGGCCTTCCTCCACGGTTGGCACTGGGCTCCCTGAAACTTCCCTGTAGCATCTCGCCCTTTAGAAGTCTTCAAATGATTCTGAAAATCCTTGCAATGGATTCAAAATGCTCATTATAGTCAGGAATGACTATTGGTTCACTGAGAACGAGTACTAGTGGTTCCTACAACTGCCTCCAACTCCTAGTGGCCCTGAGCTCCAAAATCTTCCTGGATGAAAATATCTATCAAGATGACTTATTGAACTTCTATGGACTACTCCATTGGCTTCAGAAGGCTCCAATTAGCCTAGCTAGCCTCTTGTTTCGCTCTCTCTGGTCGAAAACTTCTCCTGGAGTTCATTTAGGCAATATCCCCTAGGGATACTCCACCAAATTCGGTGAACTGGCACTTAATTCCAGTTAAACTTAGCATAACCGCCTTTTTAGCTGCTCCACCAAACTAAACCGTCAGAGGTGGATATTAAATTAACTATTTAGCGCGCATATGTGGTGGTATAACCTTGGTGGTTAGGGAGAATTCTGCATAGATCTAGCGGTCGAGTAACATGCATCCGCATGTGCTGCGTTTCAAGCGACGATTAGGGATAATGTTGGAGGTCGTGGTAAATGCAACCGTGTTTTGGGTGCTACAATGGGTGGTTAAGTCACGACATGTGAATTTTTTTCGGGGTACCGCTGGTGGTCCTAACCCCTAAACCTCAAACAGTTACGAAACAAATATACAATGAAACTATTATAGGTTAAGAAACATCATCGAGCGGAGGTGGTAGAGCATTGTCCTGTCTTGTTGGAGGTCGCGGGTTCAATTCCATTGGACCCCTAACAAATTTTGCATTACCATTTCAGGGTCACGTGGCAGCCTCCAGGCTTGCCACGTGTCAACACTTGATTGGTCCCCAAAAGGGAATATTCCTTGGAATATATTTTTTTTAATATTTCCAAAAACCAAATTAATTTTGGTCAAATGTCCAAAAATTACAGTTTACTGGACTTTTCAAATTGCGATAACTCCTTCATACGGTGTCAGTTTTTCGAACTGTTCAGGGTGCCAGAATCAGAAGGATGAGATCTATCGGGTAGCTCAGGTTTGACACTCTTTTGAAGACTTGAAAATTTGAGTTATCACTTAGATCATTGATCAATATCTGATCACCCTTGCTCTCCTGAGGTTAGTTTCACTTTCGATCAGGAAATTGTTGAACTACCCAAGGCTCCTCATCACTCATCTGTATGCATTGAACATCAATCAAACACACACTTTCACTTCCTCGACTCAAACCACATGATCCTATTGCTCATGCGTTGGAGGAATCATACACAACAAGCACACTTGCAAGACGTAAGTTTTCCCTCTTTCTCATGTTTTTTTGCATGTCACAGTCAAGAGAGTGCATATGCTTAACATCTGCACACAGTGTATCACAACACCATGGTAAGTCCACAGAGTGCTTGTCTTGTGCTTTCACTATTTTCTTTTTTGTGGATGCATTTAAAATTAGAGTGTGTTTGTGTTCATTGTTATATCTTTCATGTTTGTTGGTTCACCTGACCGTGCTTTTTGTGAACCATGCCTTCACCAACATAGGTCAACCAATACGTCGGTGGATGAATTGGAAATATCACTTAACATGAGCAGACCCATGCACCGTTAGCTTAGGAGTAGGAGTAGTGTTTTCTTTATGTCTAGTTTGCTTGCATGCATGTTTTCTTTGTTTGTTTGTTTGTTTTTTTGTTTGCCTGCTTTTCTTACTTGCTTTGCTTTCACATTTTATTTTTCTCTTTGCTTTGTTTTATTTTGTTTGCTTGTTTATGGTCGTAGGTTAGTTTCACATGAAACCATGTACGACTCTTGAAACAAGCAAGGTAAAGTACAAGAAGACTTGTGTAGCTATCAATCATTGGCTATTTGTTGTCCTCTCCCTTTATGTGGAAATTTTTTTCTTCAATCAATGATGCACCAATGGAAAATACATTCTATTCAAAGTGAATCTTGGTGAAAACAAAATGCTTGCACTCTAACTAGTACCACCTACTCTCGTCGCTTGTTTTTGGGTTAATCCTTGTCAGCTTAGTCAAGTAGAGTAAGGTGAGGGGGGAACCTTAAAAAGTATGTCAGAGGTTTATATAAAATACTTCTCTAAAGGAACAACCTCTTCTTCTCTCAATAAGTTAGGATCCCTTTTTTGCCTCTGAAATAATTAAGTGCCTATGCACAGTTCTTGAAAAAATGAAAAAAATGAAAAAATGAAAATGTGAACATTTTTGAAAAAATGAATAAGGTGAAATAAGAGAAAGGCTTCCTGTGCAGAGGGGTGATGCAAGTAACTTCGTCGGGGTACTGACCAGGCTCTTTGGTAGTGGAGCGATTCTTATGTTCCTGTGTGACTCCACCAGGGTACTGTCTAGGCCTGTTGGCAACGGAGCAACACCAAAGATGAGATTTAAACTTTGATAGTCATATTACTTGTGTACCAATATACCCCTCATCCCCAGTCGAAACAACTGAGTTGACTTGCCTTGGAATGTTTGTTGACCAATCAAGAGCATGGTAGGTGCTACATCTTTTAATCAAGCTAGTGTGGAAACTGTTAGCACTTGAGATTTCACCTAGGCTGAGATAGACAAACCTCAAAGCTACATCAAACCATTTCACCTCGTAGCTAGCCCTACGAGGTATGAGAAGGCTCTCTCGGGTCAAACTCAGTGAATTTTTCAATAGGATGAGTTGACCAATTAGAAACACTGATTTTAGGCTAGTAAACTGATAAGGAGGGTTGATTTAAAGTTTTTGGGGTTTTTGGTGGCAATTGGAGGGAGTGCAATTCAGGGTGCGGGGATTGAGCTCAGTTTTTGCAGGTGGGTCTTTGGGGCAAGGTAGGAGTTTGTGCTGATGCCTTTAGCTGAGATGGATGATCAAGGAGGAAAGAAGAGAAGCTAAAGAGGGCAAACAATGAATTTGAATCCTCTCTAGACAGTGGAAAACATAAATATTAAACAAAATTGAAAGCTGAGCATGGCATGCATGAATTCAAACTTTATCACTTATTTTGTTTAATTAGCAGTAGTAGAATGAGATATGAAACACATAAACACACTTACAATGACAAGTAGGAAACACACCATCAGCACAATAATCCACAAGAATCCACAATGATGTCTGCAAAACCCTGGCCTTCCTTTTCCTCAAATTGCAGAGATACAAGTAAAAATACAATAGAGCTTCTCCCTCAAGAGTCCAACCATGAAAATGAGTAAGAGAAGGCATAATATAGAAGATCTAACTCCTTTCCCCACCTCTAGGGGTCGAGCTCAGCTTCCTAGGAGCTGTTGCAACTAATTCTAAATTAATCACTAGATAATAGGCAATTACAACAACTTGCCTCTAAAACTTTAGGAAACCTATCCATGCATTAAATATTTACCATTTACATCAAAGAAACTTCTAGAAGTGGTCAAGAAGAGTAAAAGTATCTAAGTGCCATGAAAATTACACAAAAATCCATCATTTACATGCCTCAAAAGTCAACCAAGGTGAAAACAGTGTTTTGCTGGCCGAACTGGTCAAAACAGGCAAATTTCCCTGAGTGGTCGCGCCCCTGACTTTGACTGGTTGTGCGCATTGTAAGCTCTGTTTGAGGGCCTTCCTGGTGTCCAAATCAGGTGCAAGATATCTCATTGGAAAGGTCTGTGAGTCTACTTTCCAACCCCACTAGAATTTCTTAATTTGGAGTTGATTTGACCCCTCAAAAATCATTTCTCCCAAGGCAGCTTTCTGCAACTCAAAAAAGGGGAGAAAGTCAAAATTTGCATGTATTTTGAGCTTTTGGGAGCCCAAATCTTCATAAAGTCTGAAACCCATCCATAGGCAAGTGTATTTTTGCATGAAAATTCCAAAAATGTAGAGTTTTCCCCGTTCTGAGTTGTCCCCATGACTGGTAGCGCGGGGTGAGACCACTCAAATGGCCAAAACCTGTAAAATTCTCAAAAATGCCAAAAATGCCTCAAAACTCTCAAAATTTCTTGGGTTTGCTGCTAGGAGGAGGCTAATGAGTGTCATGATGAGTGAGAGAAGCCTCGGCCAAGATACGGAGTGGGTTGGTCTTCTTTCTCGTTTTTTGTGCCTTGACCAACTGTACTGGAAACATGAGATTGCCATAGGATAAGCTTGTAAATCTGTCAAAGAGGTGGGCTCCTCTCTCTTATGATGACCACCTTTGCCCCCCTTACAAGGCCTCCGCTGTACCTCAACCTTTGTAGAAGAAGACTGGTCATCACTTTGCTCACAGGTTTGGGTGTCTGACATGGTTTAGGAGCAAAGTGGACAAAGCGAACTGTTGTCTCTGCCTGCAAAAATGCTGAACTCTATGTTGTTTCAAGGGGGAAAAAGACACGAGGGAAATGTTAGGGGAGGGATCTTTCAACAAGGAATGGGAATGCGTGATATGAAAGGGAATTTTTTAAGGGAAAATTCACAAATTGTCATGCATATAGAATCTCATTTTCATCATTGGGAAATCATTTGCAAAGAACATCTTGTAAGGGAAAAAGCATGTATGATAATGATCATGGAAGGAGCATACATGTGTGAATAGGGACATAGGAAACCATACACAATTTACTTATTGGATTTTCATGTGCATCATAAGGCAAACTTTTGGTCATGTGCATTTTTGACATAGGGGGAAGGGTTTTATTAAGCAAAGGATGTCAAATGGATACAAGGGGAAAACAATATGTACATGTGTTTTTACAATATACACAGCAACATGTTTTGTAATTTTATTGTCACATTACTCTTTTCTTCATTGCACATATATATTTTTCTTTTGGATTTGTTTTTTATATATGTAGGATGTTGGTATAGGGAATTAGGGTTTGCATATGCTTGGGGGAGGGATAGGGTTTACATTTTAGGCCATGGGGAAAATTTACATTTCTTTGCAAATAATAAGGGCAGAGACATAAGCATGACTTTGTGAAGAAAAGGGGGAAAAAGGGAGGGAATCAAATGGGACCAAAAAAGAAAAAAAAAAAAAACCTTGAAACAAACATAAAACCCTAACATTCTGCCCACATTGACAAACAGTTACAAATATCTTTTTTCCTTGCATCCTTGAAGGCATAATCGCAAGCATGTAGACCCATAACCATCATCAACCAATCAAACAACAGGTATAGAGCCTACCTCAACCCAATTTGAAAATTTGAAGAAGATTTGAGTGAGTTTGAGGTGATTTTGGCTTTTACAGCTCAACTGGTCGCGCACAGCCCAACTGGTCGCGCCAGTTCAAAATTAACATTGCGGAGGAGCTACTGACTGGTCGCGCACTGCCCAACTGGTCGTGCACATTAACAGCCTCGTTTGAGGGCCTTCCTAGTGTTGGAATCAGGTGTAGGATGGCTCCTTGGAAAGGTATTTGAGTCTACTTTCCAACCCAAGTGGAATTTTTCAATTTGGAGTTTATTTGACCTGCCAAAAATCAAATCTCCCAAGACTGGTCAAAAAGTGCCAAATGAGGCTGCCTGAAAGAAGAGTGCTGTTGCAGTCAACTTTTGAATGCCTTCCTCAACCCCAAATTGAGCTCATGATATCTCATTGGAAATCTCTTTGTGTCTCATTATCATTTTACCCATCAAGCAAATCATTTGGCCAACCAAGCTAGGAGAAAACTTGATTTTCCCAAGGTAACTTGCAGAGGTGTCTTTGATTCTCCTGAGGCAACCGTATTCTTGACATTTTTCTCAAATCATGAAACATGTGAAAAAATTGAATGAGGTTTTTCTTCCTTGGCATTTTTTTGACAAAAGCCTCTCTCAGTTTCCAAAAATTCATCTTTTATTGCTCTGAAACATCATTTGAGTGTGACTTGTCCCGATGTGTGAAACAAGGAATTTTGTCGAAATGGAGCGAAATGAAGGGGATAGGGGGCTTCTA
>APFE030500376.1:123325-143076 GCA_000404065.3 Pinus taeda | reverse complement strand
CCAGTTGCAGTTCAGCTCCGCTTATCATCCACAGACAGATGGTCAGACGGAGGTAGTAAACTGAAGTCTGGGAAATTTACTTCGAAGTTTAACAGGTGAAAATTCCCGGACTTGGGACCGTGTACTTGCTCAGGCGGAATTCGCATACAACGATTCCCCTAACCGCAGCACAGGTTACAGTCCGTTCCAGATTTTGTACGGCATGCATCCGCGAGGAGTGCATGAGTTACGAGATTTGGGGAAACTTGAGAAACGAAGCGTTGATGGGGAAGATTTCGCCCAAGCAATGAGTAACTTGCATGAACAGGTCAAACTGAAATTACAGGACAACAGTCAGAGGTATAAACAGCGAGCTGATGCAAAGCGTTGGAAAGTTCAGTTCAACGTAGCGGATGAAGTCCTTGCGTACTTACGTAAGGAACGGTTTCCAAAACGAGAGTACAGCAAGCTAAAATTCAAGAAAATCAGGCCCTGTAAAATCATTCGCAAATTTTCTGCAAACGCCTATGAACTATAGTTGCCACCAAGGATCGGTATTTCCCCTATTTTTTAACGTGGCAGATCTGTTTCCTTATGTCACAGGTTCAACAGATAATACAGCAGCAGAGCCATCGCGGGACACCAATTGTGAAGGAGATTCGTGGACGAGACAGATGCCAATGGCACCACCCATTGAGATCGAAGGGATTCTGGACACACAGGTAGCTAAGCGCACATGCAGGAAGGAGTATCTGCGGTATTTGGTCAAATGGAAGAACCGTCCGATAGAGGACAGTTCGTGGCTTAACACGACACAGATACAGAAAGCAGGCTATTCTGTCGACGACCTCATGGAACGGAGCCATGACTTTTTGCCACCCCGGGAGCCTGATGCAGGAGCATCCAGCTCCGAGGAGACAGAAGGTGGTTGACGGTCTCATGGAGAGACAAGAACACACAATGATACATGCATAGCTGGACAGGTGTTAGACTTGTTAGTTATTTTACTTTATTTATTTGTTTTATTTTTCATAAGGTCGTTAGGACCAGGTCAATTAAAATTGTGAACTGTTTCTTTTCAATAGGAATTAGTAACAGTAAAATAGGTTGATAGTTAATTAGTCTCTTTATAAATTGTGTTAGTTAGGAACAGTTAGAAATTGGTGGACAGTTACCCAATTCTGTTGGGGTAGTTCTATCTGAACAAGAACTGTTGTGCCTCAGGAGATTAAAAGAAAAAAGACAAACAATGTAAAGGATTTCCTCAGAGAGAGAAACGGAAGATACAGTCATTTCAAAATAAACATTTATTTTTATTTTCTCTATTGAATCACCACTGTACAAACTGATTTCATGCATCAATATATAGATTCTGTGTAACAAAATTACGTTGGAATAACAAGACAGATAATATTCACAAAGAAGAGCAGGCGCTGCCATTTATATTGTTTTCCAGAAAAGGAGTACGAAATATTGTGCACACAGGCAAACCCACAGGTAATTCGTAAGAACCCTCACATTATTTTATGAATAAAGCAAATGCTGGAGTAAAATCAAATCAAACTATATCATTTCATTAGCTGTTGTAAACAAAGTATACACAGTCCAGGGCGTCTCACGCTCTTCCGAGACCCAAAACTCTTTCAAAACAGAACCTTGAAACAGAGTTTTCAAGCAACAGAACGACACAACCAGGCAAAGTAAACGTAACTACTACACAAGGAATCACCGAATGGAAACGGTGTGAACGAGGGTTTCTATCAAACCAATATCAACAGTACAGGGCGAGGGTTCGAAACAATCAAATGCCCATCTTACAAAGTTAATCAAACCTCAACATACAGGACGAGGGATCGAAATCATCGAATACCCATTTTATAGAACGAGGATTTCAACAACAGATCAACAATATTAAAAAACGAAGACTCCGAAACATAGGACCAACGTACAGGACCCAAGAGGGTTACACAGTCAAAAGAAAAAAAAAAACCTATCTATTTCACCACTCAGGTGACAGACCAGAACGAAAATGAAGTCTCAGAACCTCTAAAGATACAACCAAACTAATATGGAAGGACCCTACCCGTAGGGAAGAGCTGGAGAATGCGAGCGACTGCCAGAGACCGTGGAGTGCATTGAGCTACAAAGACCGACTGTATCGAACCACCTGCAACGAAATGGGGGCGGATTAGTATCAATTACATGCACAAATAATCATTAAAAGCAACCAACGAATGAGGGTTTAAGCGTAGAGCCTCACCTGGAGCCGAGAAGGCAGAGTCGAGAAAACGAAACGACCACCATACCCTGAAGACCAGTAGCAAGTGCGTTAGGGTCGGAGAGATAAGGGGCAAATAAGTTTAACCAGAACCAGCAATTACCTTGGCAGCTGAGTCGAAGCGCGCTAGCCTGTAGGAAACCCTGTCATGAGACGAGCTCAACAGTTAAATGAACAGAGACAACACGAAAATAGCAAAAATCTATCAAACAAACAGTAAGCCAAGATTATCACTGTGCAGAGCTGAGGGTGCCTTTGCAGGCCGTTGAAACCCTACCTCCATAGCTGTGGAGAACCAAAAGTATCCATAAAATCAGTGCTTGAAACCAAAACAGCGGAGGAGCGAAAACTCCCACAAAGCAGAACAAAACTCGGCGTAGTGAAAAGCGTAAAGTGACAAATGAGCGGGACAAGGGTTAACAAAAGGTAAACGATCGTATAAGGGGGAACCGGCAGGTGGAGGTCCCAAACCGGCGTGACCAGTAGCTACCCCAATAAAATATCTGTTAAACGTACCAGCATTTAAGTCAACAGTTAATATATTCTGTACGCCAAGTCTTGTCACCTGTGGTCGCGTTGGGAACGGCGGGAGGCCATCAAGTATTCCACTTTGATGGTTACTGCACTATACTTATACACCTTTTCCTCTGGTTGCAACTGTAAAACTGCAAAACATACTCATAATTTCAACATATTTGTCAGGCAAGAGCTCCAAGACCTGTGTTGTTGCTCCAGGCAGGATGAGAACTGCCATCAATGTCTGCATGGTGATTTCCATCTGCTGGACGGTGAGATAGTCCTCCCACTATGAGCCTGCAATCTGTGCATTGAGAGGTCTGCGTTGGTCCTCCCCATTCCCCCAATATGTAGTAATGGCCATTCAGACTTTGATACCAGTGCCCTCTTCTTCCCACACCTTTAGTAATAACTTCAATAACCTCTAGTTTCACTCGATTTTCCAGGCCCACTTTAATTTCGGCGGTTTTTGCGCACACACCTTTAGTAATAAATTTAATAACCTCTAGTTTCACTTGATTTTCCAGCCCCTCTCTAATTTCGGCAGTTTTTGCATGATCAAGATTTTTCTGCAGAATGATGTCGCGAACAAATCGCCAAACCAAAAGCAAAGTCGTTTCGAGTGGAACAAACTAATGCCCACTGAAGTAGCGCATCAATGGCCAACTCATTATTTTCTAATTTAGAATTAACATTATTGTTGCTCAAACTATATTTCAGTCTCAGCGTGGGAAGCTTTTCAAGCATGAGCACCTTGTAGGAGCAGTGCTCTATGATAAAAGAGAGATGGTATATTGTTTGATCATGGTCTTGCAATCCACAGAGCGCACAGGCTTGGCAACTCTTGGCATCTCCTCCCGTTGTGAAGATGTCCCCTTTGTTATTCCCTCAAGGTGCCGGTTCTGCTGAGGTTGTTTCAGTTTGGTCGGTTGTTGTTCTTCGAGAGTGGATACAAAAGCAGGGCATAAGAAAATAATTGAGTGCTATTGCCGAGATTGAAATTGTTTAGGATCTCAATTCATTTGAAAATAAAATATGCGCGCCCATGCGAGTTTGAAATCGATAACAAGGAGGTTTGAAATGGTAATATGCGCGCCAATGCCAGTTTGAAATCGAAAACCGAGGAGGTTTGAAATGGTAAAGGAGGGGGTGGCATTGAATGCTTGTACAAGTTGTATTAACGATGAAGTACGAATGATGGACTTTCCTGAGTTGGAGCGAGAAGCCTGAGCCGTCGAAGTTGAAGCTGAACGTCACCTGAAATATGATGCGTATGTATGGCTTTCATGTATATGTAGCATCCCTTCGGATGCACGAATGTCCTGTCAGGAGTGTAAGGACTATAGCATTAACTATGCTATAGTCGCACAAATAGGACTCGCCTCCCAATAGTTGACATGCGTTCATCTATACTTACCACGTAAATAATTTCACTTCTTGGTAATTGTGCACATTTCATTAGCTTCTTTGAACTTTGGAACAATCAGTTCAGTTTGCAACAAACAGACAAGGATGGAGATTCCTTGCTGCCACAGGCTGGACTTTAACCTAAAATATCGGGCTTTGGCGTTAGTGAGGACTGAGGAGGAACAAGGAAGATTATTGAAGGAGCGATTTGACTTTAACCTATATTTGTCCAATGGTTAGAGGGCGATTTGACTTTAACCTATATTTCTCCCATGGTTAGAGGGAGGTTTGGTCTTTACAGTTTTTATCGTAGTTTTATTTAATTTTTAGATTTTTTGGCTTTGGAATTTTGCAGAAAAACATGAGGTGAAATTTTGATTTGTGTCATTTAAATTGGTTTTTTGATTATATATGGATTTAGCACCTCCAAAAATCCTAAAGTTACCCATCAAATTTGTGATTTTAAATAAATTCCTACTGAATTTTAAAAAAATCTTCCAAAAAATTTAATAACTAAATTGTAAAATGAGTTAGAATAGATTGTAAAATAAATTGAGAATGTGGATAAGTAGGTTTTGTCCTCATAAGTTTTTTATGGTCCAGATTCCAATCCATATTGGGAATGTGGATAAGTAGGTTCTGTCCTCATAAGTTTTTTATGGTCCAGATTCCAATCCCTGATACGACAAGACTATTTACAATCCCAAAAAAATCTATTTACACCTGAGAACTGCTCCAACCTTAAATTTTTTTTTTTTAATAACAAAAAAAAGAAAATAATGGAAATTCATTCCTACTTCACCCTTATATAGCCTGGACGATCTCCACACTCTCAACCTGTGATTGCATTTCATATGTTCTCATGCACAAATAGTCGTCTTCCTCCGGCTGAAATTGCTGGTGGTCGACGCCTATTTGTTATTAATTAGTCACATCCTGAACTGCTGTTGTCGTTCCGTTCAGATCCCTGTTACACTCTCTGGCACCTCCTCCTGCTGATTACTTACAGTCCGTTTGTAATCGAAGCAGCAGAATCATTTATTGCGGGATCTGCCGAGATGGCGAAATATATGGAAATGGTGGACGCGGGTATAAGGATTGCTGCCAGGTTCAATTCTCACTGCCCTCAGACATCACGCATGTATTATCATCCAACTTCCAACAGCAACACTCGCTCTGATATAACTTGCCCCAAAAATGAGGTACAGGGCGCCTCTTCTCGTGCTCTGCAAATTTCTGCATCTAATGCCGATGCAATGTTTGAGATACTCTGTATTGCTGTTTAGGCTGCAATTTCTTTATCTCCTTCTGCAAGAAAGACAATGTGACGGAGGCTGTCCCCTCTCCCCAATTATTAATCAATTATTATTTCATCCTTTTTCCATATAATCTTGTTACGCATGATATGCTTCTGTTCTTTTTGGTTTAAATGCAATCTTAGTGCTAGTTCAGCGATTTCTATTGTGTTTTTCATTGATTTTTATGGCTTAAATACTGGAAAATGTTGAACGGCTGTAGCATTCGAGCCGCGGATTTCCATACTTCCAGTTATGTCAGATCGATTTCCTGAAATCTATTTTAAAAGTTTTTTCATGTTGATATGAAAATAAAAATGGGGAGGGTTACAAAGAAAACAAATCTATTTAAAAACAGCAAAACAAATCTATGGCACTCAATGCCCAACGAAAAGAATGGAATGACATCAACGAAGGCAGGTTAACCAGACATAAATTCTCTAATCGCAAAGGCTACGAGTCAGACTAACCATATTTTGGGATTTGCCCAAACGCGTTGCTATGCGTTAAACTATAACGCTTCATTTTCGGTCATGGCAAACCAAAAATCTCTAAATTTGTTTGATTTGATGGACAGATTGCCTTTATGATATTTTAGGCCTGTAAGAGTTGTTTGTTTTTTATTTATTTTTGGTTCATTTAGGCCTAGAGGAGCTAGGCTGGATGTTGTTCAATTATGGGATGCCACCACCATAATTATGTGTCATGTCATAGACAGTTCAGTTTTTATGGTGTTATTCAATAGGCAGTTTTTATGGCTTACAGTTGGCTCCGAACTTGGACGACTCCAATATTTAATATTGGAACCTGTGACTTGATGAGACTAGATCAACTAATAAACCCAAACTGACTGATGAATCCAAACTGATTGGTCTACATCTCATTGGGTAGGTCTATAAAGAGTTACATACATCTATGAAATCACATAAGCTTGAACTTATATTCATGTGGCATAGTTTAAATTACAAATTAATTTTGTAGTAAATAGACCTTTCTTTTGGTATCTGCGTCGGACATAGTTTTACCATGATTCAAGATCTATACAGCATAGAACAATGCCCTTAGTTACCGATTTTACCCTATCCTAAATTTACTCAGATCTTCAAAATTTCAATAAAAATCCAGATCTATGGAGATAAAATACACTCGGAAATCTTTTCAGAGAATCTTCCGAACGTAAGAAATTTGATTTAGGCTTTTATTGCTCTCAGGAGCTTGAGAACTGCACTTGTGCTAAACTCACATCTAACAGTTCGTTCTCCCACTTCTTCATACAACCATCTACTCGTCACTTGACCATTTCACAAAGACGGAGCTACAGATAAATGCCAGTCCAAACTCCACTCTGATGAATTTTTGTGAACTATCCATGATAACATAGCTATCACACTTAGGCTAACAATACTTTTCAGTCTCCATTTTGAGAAATATATCAACAAATTAATGCTTCATTAATTATGTAGAGGAATTTGTCTTAGGGACTACTAGTACTGCAAGCAAGCAATCTTAACCTAACAGAACCTGACAGACTCTGGAATCTGCCCTGTATTTTGCGGAATTTGACATCATTTATCTGTCATCAATGTCCGATACTGAGATAGTTCATAGACTACTTGTGTATAAAATTAAAGAAACAAAGAGAATTTGGCCAAATTGAAGTTCCCGGTTTGATTGAATAGACATACCATGAATATTTCTGGAAAAATTATTATCTTATGTAAGACATGAATCCCTCATTCTGACTTCAACAATATAGGTTGATTCTGAGGATGCTGTGAGAGGAGAAGAAACATTATTTTCCACTCAGGTGGTGACCTATTTTCTATCCAGGATCAGTTGGGGCACTTAAAGGGGGTTGAAAACCATGATAACCTGTCAGATACCGTAACGGAGGGGGTTATGCAGGAGGTACAGCTGGTTTCATACCTTCAGAAGATGCATCCCCTGGCATGGTCATCGATGTATTCTTGATATTGCTACAGACTGAATGTGAAGTACCGCCTTGGGCACCTTGGATGGCATGGGAAGAAGATTGTGAGGACAACTTTTAAGGTGACCTGGAGGCAAGCTTTGAGGTGGTTCGGTAGGATGCATATTTTCAGGCGGTGAACCAGGTGGAGACCGCGATAAGTACCATGGAACTTGGCCAGTCAGTCTCATCCCTGACATTCCATTTCCAGACCTGCTGGGGAACATTAACCTTCAATAGCGTGATGTGTTTTTGGATGTGAACTAAGAATTGGGGTTTGCACACCTCCATGAAAACCATCTTAACGCTTTCCGCCTCCTGCTTTGACGGTATAATCTCGACATAAATGTTGCCATGAAACACTATCTATGCAGTTGAAGAAATATGGTAGACAACAAACTTTAGATTCCTCAGTTAACCCACCCTGATTACTTTCACCCAACTCTAAAATCTGTGATTAAAAACCCGTTCATAAAATATTCTCGTTCTATGAGTTTCAGAACATACTCAGATTCATTGTATTGTCCCCTCTCCCCGTCCAAAAAAAATTCCAATATCCCATAAAGCGATCCCTTTCAATGAGCCAGGGAGAGACAACAATTGATTCGAATAACTCATTTCACCACAAACCGTTTCGCCACCTAACTCTCGAATACCTCATTCTAATTAAATTAAAAAGATTGTCTTCTCATCATCCATCTTCATGCTTCTCATCATTCATCTTTATACATAATCATCTTCGGAAGAAAATGAAAATGAAAATTTTCATTTTTACGGTAAATGTTATATAAAACATTTCTCTTTTTCTCCTTTTTTTTAATCAGATAAATTGATAAGCATGTTGCTGGTGAACGAGAAAGGTTTAAAGATTTAGCGGAAGAAACTAGCTACATATTAATAACATAAATATTACAATAAACAAGTTAATCAAATTTTAAACTTAAACAAAACACTAATATTGATTAATTTAACAAATACTTTCCAATATAAATCATCCATAACTCAATTTAACCAAATGAATCACACAAAACATCACTTCAAAAATCCACCCAAATCCTATGGATGAAAAGTATGTTCCCTGAGAAGATTACATAAGCTCATCATCAGGTTTGTTATATTCAGAGATCCACGCTCTGTCTTGCGCTAATGTGCTTATTCAAACTTTCATCCATAGGCTTAGTGCATTATAATATTTGTAGAGGCCTAGGTATAATGGTTATGGCTGATGTGCTTATTCAAACTTTCATCCATAGGCTTAGTGCATTATAATATTTGTAGAGGCCTAGGTATAATGGTTATGGCGGACAAGATATCGTTAATCCTGAAGCACTTGGACAAGATCTTGTTTAAGTCTACAACTCTCAATGAGTTGAAGAAGCAAAAGCTCGAGATAATTGAGATTCCACTAGAGAGGGAGCAGCTAGCAAAGAATTTGTTGGATCTACGAGTGGACACAATGGTGTCTGACCCAGATGTAGAGGAGGAACATAGTGACAATTAGTAAAGCCTTGTGGTGCAACTACAATCTGAGGAGATGAATTTGTATTTTTTGGAGAAAGGAACATAGTGACAATTAGTAAAGCCTTGTGGTGCAACTACAATCTGAGGAGATGAATTTGTATTTTTTGGAGAATTTTTTTAAGACGGTTTGTTTAGAATAGTAAATAGGATTAAATGAAAGACCAATAAAATCTCCCTTTGGATGAATTGGACAACATGGGTAGAAGCAAGGGAACCAGTTGTAAAAGGAGTTGGCCTACAAACTATTTTTTTATAATGCAAATATAATCGCTTATATATATATAATATATATATATATATATTATGGTTAGTCATTTGAATCATTATTTTAATTTATTTTAATGTGATATGCATTTCTTTTCAACAGAAAAAAATGTTTCTATCACTGGAAATAAGAGAAGTACATTGTTCCTTGGATATGGGGATCTAGTTTTACTCAATACGTTTTAGTGTTCTATAGGGCTCTCCCTGTGTGTTACATAAAGCATAGAATCTGTATCCTTCGTGTGTGTTTATACTCAATAGGTTTTAGTGTTCTATAGGGCTCTCCCTGTGTGTTACATAAAGCAGAGAATCTGTATCCTCTGTGTGTGTTTATATCCCTTGTGAAGAGAGTGTAAATCAAGAACCCTGCATGATAATTAGACGCTTTGTGAGATGATTGTAAGGGGTATGTACTTCTTTGCCCTCTGCCTCCAAAAACATAATATGCTCTACCTCATATCTCTGATATGTTTGTGGAGGAGTCTCGGTTTTCTTTTACCCAGTTGTGGGTCTATCATGGGTAGACACATTTTCCCTCTTATCCAAACAACTCAATTATGCATTGAGTCTATCATCCAAGGGTTGAAACTTGAGATATATATCTCAATACCAAGCAGCTCACACTGCATTCATGTCTAGATACTGGGCTTTATAGCTCGATATGGCCCGAATCAAGTAAACATTTATGCAGGAAGGATTGATAATATATTCGGTTGGGGTTTGTTGAGCATCCTTCTTTTGATAGTTAATCTGCAATCCTGTTTTATCTCTTGTATACGTGGGCAATGTTGATGGACTGTAATACTTTGATCAATGTTTTAATGTTGGTTTTCCAGTTGTCAAGAGACAAAGAGTGCAGTGAGCCATGTCCATTAGCCCAATCAGTGACAAAGTTGGAGTCTCCAAAAATCGTGATCTCCCAAAGTTCGAGCCAGTTAGCACAATGAAGAACTCCCCATAAGGAAAGGAGTTTGGCTCTTGTGTTGGTTCCAGACCCACCATACTAGTGGAAAAGATAAGAATGTGTAGCATTTATGAAAATAACCATGCCACATCTCTGCATAAATTGAATGAGGAAGACCCATCAAAGAAACCTATAGGGAATGTTTCCCAAAGGTTGCAAGGTGGAGGGATGTGCAGGAGAGTTGGAGTTGAAGGTGCACAATACTCATGGTGAAAATTTATAATCTTGCAGTAGGTACACTCGATGTTGGGTTGCTCATTCTCAAATATAAGAGTGTTTCGAGTCCGACATATGCCCCATGTGATGAAGAAAACCAGTGCTTGGTGGAGATAAGAGTTTGCGGTCCAGCTATGTAAAGAGGAGACAATGTCGGTATGATCCTAGGATGGTGGCTCCTCAATCATGTGCAATATCTCGATCCAAACTGTTGTTGCAGAGGGACAGTGGATGAAAAGGTGGTTAATGTTCTCGCCGTGTGTATTGTAGAGACAACATTGTCCTAGACCTCGGAAACCCCTCTTGACAAGGTTCTCCCAAGTGAGGATGTGATTGTGGACCACCAGTCAGGAAAAACATTTCAGCTTGAGGGGGGAATTCCATTTCCAGGGCCTAGCCAACCAGGGGTGCAGCATATTTGGGAAGGAAGTGGAGTAATGAGGCAGTAAGCCTCTTTGAGAATGTGTGTGTTTAATTTTGATCCACTGGCCCATACAAGGCGGTCTTTGACCTTTGAAAGAATAATCCCAAACAACTTTAAATTATTGATATAATTTGTCCATTCCTATGTTAGATGGGTCAACAGACAGATCACAACCGCATCTTTCTAGTGTGTGTAGAGACGTGTAGACCACTCTGCATCAGCGTTGTCCTAGATCACATGGAAACCACTGAAACGAAGAGTAGTAATGAGGGCCAGGGATAAGAGGTGAGAACTCATCATACCAACCATGGAATCCAAACCGATCTTAGGGGAAGATCCGTAGCCAACAGACCAACGAAGATATCTAAAGTACCAATGCTTGGAAGTAAGAAGACTGTGCCATGAACAAGAGATTTGAGAGCGAACAAAAGTGCCATTCAAAGCCAGGAATTGAAGCTCAAGTGTTGTAAATATTTTGCAATGATGAGACGCTGCCAAAGGCCCTTATGGCGAACTACCCTCCAGAATTTTGTTAATAGTAGTGCCGAGTTGAAGGTGTCAATGTCCTTCAAATTCCATCCACCCAGTTTGACAAGGGAAGAGATCAATTCCATTTTAGCCAGATGGAATTTCTAGAGGAATTCAAGCCAACCCAAAGGAATTTGGTCAAAATGGTGTTGTTTTTCTGAGTGATAGCCTTCGGAAGTTTATAAATGTGCATCCAATAAATTAGTATGCCATTGAGGACCGATTTAATGAGAATCAATCGTCCAACCAATGAAATCCACTTGTGTGACCAACGTGATAATTTTGATTCAATTTTTCTAAGGAGTGAGTCCCAATCCATTATCTTGTAGCCCATCGACTTCAAATTGAATATGAGGTATGGGTATCCCCTGTCCAAGTGTACAACAGTTCTTGGGTTGTGTTATATTCTTTCCATGTAGTTAAAAGGGCGTTTGAGGGGCACCCGTAACCCCACTTTATGGGGTCTGGGGCAGCGCACCGGAAAATTTTGGTTTTTGACCCTATGTTAGGTTGGGCAGACCCACCTATGGTTTTGTGCATGATTTTTGCACATGTTTTTTGGACGCGATGGTTTTCAGTCCATGGTATTGGATGCTTTGGCATGTATAAATATGTATTGTAACATTGAAATGAACATAATGAAAAATCAAGCTGGTAGTCCCGGTTTTGGGATCGAGGGGAAAATCTCTCTGTATATGTGTTTTATGTGTTATGATCTCGTATTGTTTATTTTTTGTGTTTTAGAATTCGTATGCAGGTAATTTCTGTACGGGGTTAAAACCTACAGCAGTGAAATCAAATCGATTTTCTATGTCTGTGGACGAATCTGCTTCCGGGTCGCTGGATATGAGAAGAGATTTAGGCTGATTCATGAGAAGCCCAGATGCGGTCCCAAAGTCCTGTAGTATCTCAAAAATTTGGTGCCATTCCAGTGGGTATATTTCCCCATAGTCAGAAGATCATCCACGAAGAGTAAATGGGTGATGTGGACCGAGGCAGCGATCAAACACCCGGAGATTAGCTTGTTGTTGCGAGCAGCATTGAATCTTCTGCTAAGACCATCCATGATGGTGATGAAATGAGAGGAGACAGGGCACATCCTTGGCGAATACCATGAGAGGCTGAAAAAATTAGTGGGAAGGCCATTAATCAATACGGAAAATGAGGCAAATAAGTCTTGACCCATCGACCTTAACACCTTACCTAGGATAAAGACTAGAGTCCTTATTAGTACCTTAAGGCTTGTATGCCTTAATGATAAGTTCTCTTTCCGACAATCATGGGAATACAACAATGTCCCTTGATCGTTGCATCTTGCAAGTGGCTCGACATCAACTCATCTATTCGCACTTCGCAAGATGTACTTGGGTACCTTGGCACTCATTGACATTAATGGTGAGTTTGCCTCGCATTGGTTAATGACATTCATTAATGGCCGGCAATCCAATGACTTCTCTTCATGCTTGACATCAACACATTTATTCGCATGACTAGAATTGTACTATCGGGTTTTGTAGCAGGTGAAGACTATATACTTTTCACGACTCCATCAGCAGTTGTAGAAGTATGTTTTCAACCATATGAGAGTACCACGGTTCCACTTTCAGACTCCATCTTTTGATGTGTGATCCAGAAGCAGCAACAACCACATTTTCCATGATCCAGCAGCAAAATCAGCCACATTCCTATTGCATAGTTCATCAACTTTAGAGATATGCACAATTTGTCCACTTCTTAGGTAAGTGAAGGTATGTTCTTTCCTAGCTTTTAATCATATAATTCCTTTAATACTGAAATTATAATTTTTGGAAAATACTTCACCATACTCCTTTTCTCATTTCATAAAAACTAAAATACCTTTAGTTGGGTGAGAGGATACTAATTCATGTTCATGCCTCGTGTTCACATTTCACTATAAATATCACATTCATATTTCATCATCACCTTTGATATCACATGTCATCCTAACCAACATACTTTTCCAAACAACTACTATTGCCTTATGATTCAAAAGTTATATGTTTTGCAAATGATGATCCAAGGATGAGCACATTAGATGGCTGATTAAATGATTTCAAAAGTCTTTTTTTTATGCAACACAAAAGTATTGTTACACAAGAACCAACCAAAGTAATATGTTGCAATCAAATGTGTTTCAAAAGAACACTTCACGAAAGGAACAAAGTTATCAAATAATTATGTGAAGTTGAAAGAAGAATCAATATCAGCCAAAGTTCATATAAAATAAAGACAATTCAAAAGATCAAATCATGATTAAAGTCAATCAATGCAATAGATTGCATGAGGACATGGAATAACTTCAGTTGGGGGGTATGTTGAGCCCCCAAAATGTCTTCAAAATGTCATACATTTCTACCTTCATCGCCACTATTTCACTCACATTTCGCAACCCTATAACCTTACATTAGCCTCCATTTTCATGTTCATATGTGGTGACATTAGTATTTTCCAAAGTTATTAGTTTCAAGTATTTAGAGTGGATTTATAATTAAAAGTTAGAAAAATAACATAGATTTACTTATACCTAAAGGTGTAATAAGTTTGATGACATGTGTAGGTGATTTTGAAGCTTCCAAGACACTCTTATGTGGCCTCCAACGTTCAATTTCACATTCTCTTCAAGATTGAAAGAAGATTTGGGAGGAGTCAAACATATCTGATGGGAGAAAATATCTCAATAAAGGATTATTCAACGAGATTAGAGGAGGTAATCATTCAATCCCATTTCAAGGAGAAGATCATGAGGATATGGATATCTCATCCAAGATTTGTGTGAGGATTTGAAGGGATCATATTTTGTAATTATGGAAATTGGTTGAGAGAAAAGTGGAGTTGTATTTATGAGTTTCTTATCTCCCTTTCAAAAAAATGCATGTATAAATATGAGCGCTCTCTCTATTTTGGGAGATATGATATGAGAGGAATGTAATGTTAGGTTATGTTATGTAATGTTATGGTTGGGTTGGAGAAGATTGTAAGTTAGTGTAATGTAATAGATTGGGTTTTCTTTATTGTGAATGTGAGCTCACATGTGTTTGTTTTTGCTATTTGTTATTTATCCTTTGTTGCTTTTCACATGCATTTTTATGCAATTTCATATTTCTAGATTAATTTAATTTATTCAATTCAATATTAAACATTATATTAGGTTAATTTGGCTTCGATTCTGCATATATTGTGCATGTGCCTCGTAAGTCTACGAAATCCTCGGGTTGACAATTAATGATTGGGAAATTATTAAATGACAATACTTTCGCCCAACAATTGGATCCAGGCAGTCATGGTGGAGCCAAAGCCAATATTTTACAGGGTCATCCAAATTAGTTCCCAGTCCACGCGGTGAAATGCTTTGATCGAATCGATTTTCATGAGGCAGACATCTAAATTGTGGGATTTGATGGAATGGGGACATTCTTGTGCTATAGAAAGCGTGTTGTGGATCTCACTGCGTTTGAGGAAGCCAAATTGTTTAGAGGTGATATATGAAGATAAGAAGGGTTTGAGGCGGTTGGCAATAATTTTGGATATAAGTTTGTAGGTGGTGTTGCACAATGATATAGGGCAGAAATTAGAAAATGAGACATGCTTATCTATCTTCGGGATTAGTGTGATGAAAGTGGCATTGGTGGCAGCAGAAACCCATCCGTGGATTCTGGACTCTTCCACCATATTAGTGAGCTCATCTATCATGATGCCTTGAAAGTGTAGGAATATCTCCATTGTCTATCCATTGGGTCTGAGACTTTTCCCTCTACCCAAAGTTTTCAAAATAGAGATGACTTCGTCCTTTGTGACCGAGCGTTCCATTTGTTCTAAAGCTTCCCTGTTAGTTGTTGTGGGATAGAAATCACATTGTTCGAGTTGTTTGTTGAAGGGAACCTCGTCCCATGCCTCGTAGATTTTGCTAAAATATTTGTGTGCCTCCCCCTCAATATCTTTCTGGTTTATTAGCTGGTCTCCAAAGGTTGAGTTAATGCTCTAGATATTACTTCTTCTTTTTTTCTTCGCTCGCCAGAAATCTGTTTATGAAAAAATTAATTGTTTTTGTTCTAATATGTGCTTCAGCTTGTCTGAGGAGGATTTGTGATTTGCATCCTTCCAGCTGAAGGATATTTGATTTATGAGTAGCAGAGAAGAAGTTGGGGTCGTTGGGGTCCTCCAGGGCCTTGATTTTTTCCGCTATATTTATCAGTTCCTTCATCAACGTCTTATTCTTGTTTCATTCCCATCTTTTTGTGGCTTCTTTCAGCCTACGAAGTTTCTGATTAATTTTATCCATTTGTTTGTCCTCTGGGTCCATTGCAGTTGTTTTCCAAACAGATTTGACCAATTTTGTGTAGTCTATCTCTTTAAGCCATAAATGATTAAATTTGAACGGTGGAGCCTCGTTCTGATGTATTTTCGTCCAATTTAGAAAAATGGGGAAATGATGAGAGACCTTAGTGTGAATAATGGTGGATGTGAGACCCAATAGCCTATTGATTGTATATTCGTGCACTGAAAAATGATCAAGTCATTTTGCAATGCCCTGAATACCAAAACATCCAATCTGCTAGGTTGGTCCAATAGAATTGGGAGAGATGTCCATGAGTCCTTTATCCTTGAAGAAGACATGAAAGTAGTCCTCCAATGGATTAGATCTGCTCATTTGTCCCCATTGTTCGATTGGCCCAATGATGAGATTAAAGTCCCTTGCCAGGATTATGGAGCTAAGGTCGAGGAGTCCACTTTGGTTAGTCTTGTTCTAGAAGTCCCTTCAGTGTTCATATGGAGCATAAATGTTGATGATGTGGAAACGTGTTTTGGTGCCGTGTCTACCTCTAGTGATAATGAGTCCAACAGAGGTGTTGTATGTGAAGTTGAAGAGGTAAGGATTCCACATTTTCGTGAGACCCCAGATAAGCTTGATGTGTTAGTAGCACAAATGTGCCAATTTGGACATATTTTGGAGAGATATCACCAAGTTTTTTCCCTTCAGGTCATAGTCTCTTGAAGTAGCACAATCCCTAGAGTGTGAATGTTAATTATGTGTCTAATTGATCGTCTTTTCAGTGCCTATCCCAACCCTCAAACATTCAGGGATAAGATAGTCATTAAGGAAGGTCAAATTTAGGTGGCTCAGCTCTAAGGACTCAAGATTTGGGGAGATTTACATCCAGATGACCAACTTGGAAGGTGGCGGGAGCAATGAGTGCCTAGACAATGGAGGATTCTGAGAAGTGGTTTATAAGGTTGGTGGGAGCAAGGGAATAGGCGGAGACATTTTTATATCTCCTAGGTTTTCTCCTGGTAGTGACATTTTTCCGCTTAGCTAGGCATGGAGGAGCACTATCATCTTCAAAGAAAGATCTTTTAATGGTAAGAGGCACCATGGTGAATAGTTTCTCTCGATGTAGCACTTCTAACTCCATGTCTTCGAAGAATGGGGTGAATGTATGCCTAGATGGGGCCCCAAATTTGATGGGGGAAGAGAAGTTTGATTCAGCAGAGGATATGGGAGTGAATGAAGGAGCAAGAGATATGGGCTGATGGTTAAGAGGTGATGACAGTGGTCGAGTAATGGAGTGAGATGAGGATTTGATAACAAGATTAATGGAGTGAGGGGGAGTGAGTAACATTCAGTGAGTGGAGCATTGGGGTAGAGGATTCAAGTGGATAGGAATGTTAGGCTGCGGGGAGATCGAGTTCAGGTCAGGATAGTTGGTTTGAGAAGGGGATTTGGATGATGGAGGAGGGTGTGAGAGATAACCTATCTTTTCATGAATTATGGTATTGTTTGCTTTGAATTTGTCTCGTCTTCCATCAACATCTAGTTGTGAGTGGGAATTTCGGCCATTTCGATCTGGAGAACCAAACATTAGGTGTCCTGTCCCATGGCAACAAAGGAATCTGAAGGGCACCACCCAAAAATCGATGATTTGCTTTCGTCAGCATGGCCCCCCGTATAGGTCAATGTATTCTGGAAGCCCCCTTGCAAAAGCTTTTTCAATGAGAACCCATGTTGTATGCTTGTTCTTGCCCCGTAGGCATCTATCATCTATCTAAGTAGTAGAGCTTGCCAATGGTGTTTGCAATATCCGTTATTGCCCTCGTGATCCATAATTCCAGGGGCAGGCATGGGAGCTTCATCCAAATGATGTTCCTTCTTAGATTTTTTGTGGTTGGATCAAATCCGAAAATCCAGAGTTGAAGTTTTAAGTATCCCCGCCCACGTACCCACAAACTTTCTGCTATTTGGGTTGCATCCTTTGGGGATTTGAAATTGAATGCATACCAACCATTTTGAAGTGTTGATGTGTGGTCGCTATTTTATTTTGGGAAGCCACCATGTGTCCATCCATTTGCCCATCTGTGCCTCATTCAAGTTGCAGTATATCCATCAGTTAACCAATGTCATAAATTTTAGTTTTATTGATTCCTCCCAGTATGCATCGGCATCGAGGACCAGTCCAGGGAGCTGTGAGGCCACTTCGATAGCCCTGTTTTTATTTTTGTCAGAGCCACGTGACATGTTGTGTCCAAGTCTCTTAGTTTGTTGATGGACGGTTTAGGAGGGCATTTTGGAATGGAGATATTGTTCTTCCGCTTGCACTATGGTGTCAATAAGTTGTTCCACCTCTGGGGATGAAGGTAGAGAGATGTGGTTGTCCATCATTGTTCAACCCAATCAGATTGATTATATTGGCGCAAGTCCGGTGCGCTATCAATCGGTGCACGATCTGTCAATTTCCATAGTAAGTTGCGCACAAATTCCAACTGTTACCCCAAATATGTGTTTTCCACCTTCATTTTAGTACTGTTCAGAGTGTTGTGTAGTCAATCCACCTGTTTCGATTAGTTGGGCTCTCCAAATCCAATCCTTTGTGACTATGATCCATTCCAATTTTCCACTTGCTCTGTCTAATCCTGCAGTGCGCCGATACGAGAACTGTTCAGTGTTCCCTACCCAAATACATCCCATTCCAGTTCTCCTCGTGTTCTGACAAAATCACGCAGTCGATTGAATGTGATTTGTTCAGTGACATGCTAACATTATCCCCAAACAGTCAGATCTACAATCACGATGTTGCAGGTGATAGGTAGATTGTTAAATTTGTTAGGAAGTCCTCATGCAGGTTCATGCTATGGAGATCTTAAAATCACATGCTCGTAGGCAGGGTTGGAATTTGACGGGCATTTTGCCTGTCAGAGGCCATTTTAGCCGTTAAATTTAAATGACCGTCTGGCATGACGTGGTTTGAAGAGTGAAGAACGTGTTTTTGATGACTTATAATATTTTGAAAACGTTATTAATATATTTTCCGGACACTTCGCTCCTACAAACTTCGCGATCTTAGAATAGAATATAAGTCTCTACCCTGAATAAGAAATTGAGGTATGTCCTGTACTTTGAGTGGGCGCTGTGTTTGATCATCAATGATAGTCTAAGATTTGAACTTGAAGTGAGTTGGGCGTTGTGTTTGATCATTAGTGATAGTCTAAGATTTGAACGTGAAGGTAGTTTTCATTATGATTTAACTCGATGTAAATGGGTTGGTATCATTTACACTTTACAATTATAAAGACATTAATATCATTTCCATATAAATCAATTGGTTTACATTTTAAAAAACTTAAAGCGCTCTTATCATATTTATAATTACAGAATTGAACTTTTCAGTGATAATTATTTTTAATGTTAAATTTAAATAATTATTTAAAAAAATATATTAGTTTTTTTAAAATTATCATAGATAGAATATTTTTTTGATATGGTGGTGTTGAAATTTATATTGATAAAAGTGTTTACTATATATGAGTTAAAGTTTAAAATTTCATATTGGATTCTTTTTTATTTTTTTGTTTAATTATTAATAATAAATAATTATTAATATTTTATAGAAAATTAAAATGAGAAAAATGTTTTTTTATATAGTGTATTTTTTAATTATATGACTATTATTATTAACTATTTTAATTTTTAGTGTTTTTTAATCAAAGAATTTATTTTTTAATGAATAGTAGTTTTGTGTTGTTGAAATCACTTTTATCAATGTCTAAATCAATTTAGTAGGTTTAAAAATCCCTCAAATATTAAATAATTAGAATTTAATAAACACAATTCTTGTTGTTGAATTGAGGCTTCTGTGATCCATATAAGGTTTACGAGAGATTTTTCAGGGTAAATCACAAGATCTATCATTTGTTGACGTGTTTCGAACCAACTAGTGTGGTTCATCGTTAGGAGAAGTTGAAGAACCAGATCTAGTTTTGCATGTTAAATAGCTTGAGCAAAGCCTCCAACGGTTAACTAGGTCAATGACTAATTTGGACTAGGGACCTTACCTTTAAAATAAATATATAAATAATTTAAATTAATTGGAAGTTAG
>APFE030500376.1:36790-122561 GCA_000404065.3 Pinus taeda | reverse complement strand
ACTAAAAGAATAAATAAATAAACTAATCAGATAAAATAATTGTAAATATTAACTTATTATAAAATAAAAAGATGAGACAAGAAACGAGGGGAGGGGAGGAGGAGGGGCGGAAAGGAAGAAAGCGACTAGGAAGAGAGAGCTGGGACCCAACATCTACTGATCTTCCAACCATCCTCTCTATTGAGATTGCTCAGCCTCTTTTAAATCTCTAGAGCTTCCCTAAATTTCCGATGATGGAACTGTGAAATTCTAGCAATGACACTAACCTCCTCAATACAAACATGATGATTGGTTTTTTCTGCATGCTCAGCGAAAGTTGAAGACTTTGATCTCCTATGCTTAAGGTCAACTGCGTGTTCATTACTCCTTTGATTGATGGAGCGACCTGTCTCACCAATATAGGGGGTCCAACAGGAACAAGGGATAATATATACCCCTTTCATATCTTTAGGGTCGATAGGATCCTTTGCTGATCTGAGGGACATACGAATGGTGTTAAGGGGCCTAAAGGTTACAGGGACACTATGCATCTTGAGAATCCTTGCAATCTTATCAGTGGTCCCCTGAACAAATGTAAGATGGACACCTAGAATCCACTCCTTCGGTTCTCCTTTAGCAAGAGAATTCTTGGCAGCTTTTAGGAAAGCCTTCTGTCCCATGTATCTACTATAACCATTCTCGACAAAGACATCAAGGAGATGGGATTTTTCTTTCTCAAAACTCTTATTATCCGAGATCCTTAGGGCCCTAGTAGCAAGGGTATTGAAAACTCCTACCTATTGAGCAAGGAAATGGTGGGAACTGGCATGAAGATATTGCTCTGTATGCGTTTTCTTTCGAAAAATTTGGTGGGAGAGGGAGCCATCACTATTCTTAGAAATAAGAATGTCAAGGAAAGGGAGGCACCCATCGACTTCCTGCTTTTTAGTGAACTTTATGGCCGAGGATTGATTGTTGAGATGATCGAAGAAGAGATATAATTCCTCTTGGCCGTGAGGCCAGAATGCCGGTTCCTCACCCTGCCAACCCTTATTCATTCTAGTATGTAGATAGATTTCAAATATGGTCCAAGTAATTTAATGCCCGAGTCTCTTTTGGATCCCAACTCCAATAAGATCCCCATGCTTCATTGCCCCATATTGGCTCCAAGAAAGAGTACCTATGGTTGAAAGAGAAAACCGAGACCAATCGCACGATAACTCCAATGACATTGTGTCATCTACATACATTTTCCATAGCTTGGGCAGGAGACGGGACGAGTTAAGAGCCTTGGACTCAAAATCTTCCATAAAAAGATTAGCAACGATAGGGGATAGGGGCGAGCCCATGGCAACCCCACAGGTTTGCTCAAAGAACTCTCCCTCAAAACTGAAAAAGGTGGAAGTGAGGAAAATCTCAACTAACCGAGCAGTGTCAAGATTTGTTAGGCGGCTGATAACCTCCAAGGCCTCATTAATAGGGATGCAAGTGTACAGGGAAACAACATCAAAACTAACAAGAATGTCCCTAGGGTCAAGCTTAATGTCCTTGAGTTCATTAATAAAGGAAGCAGAGTCTTTTATGAAGGACTTCGTATGACCAACTAAGGGCTTAAGCCTTAACGCAAGGAACTTAGCAAGAAGGTAGGTAGGACCTCCAATGGTATTGACAATGGGCCTTAATGGAGCCCCTTTCTTGTGAATTTTGGGGAGACCATAGATCCTAGGAGTGATAGGGTTGCTCTCAATGAGTTTATGGTGCAGGGAATTCACTGAGCTAATGTACTTAATGGCAAGAGCCACATTCCTAACAACCTTTTTTAAGGGGTTTTTGGGCAACTTTTTATAGCTACCACTATTATGAAGATGATCCAACATCTTATTGCGGTAATCAACCCTGTTAAGAATGACGGCAGCTCCACCCTTGTTTGCCTTTAGAACAACGATATCTTTGTTCTGGTTTAAGGATATGAGAGCTACTGATTCTTCCTTGCTAAAGTTGCTTTTAGGGGGCTTAGCCTTTCTCAAGACAACCGCACAATCCTGCTTGATTGTGTACTTGATTTTATCAAGTAAACCTCTGATCCCAAACTCTATGTCAAAAATGATATCATCTACATGGATATTCTTAGGAGCTAAGGCAAAATTTAATCCCTTACCCAAAACTTTAAAAACCGAAGGGGGAAAGGAGAAACTAGAAAGATTAATAACCTTGTTATTAAAATGAGAAGGAGGGGGAAGATTACTAGTACTATGATTTAAATTATTATTATTATTAATATTCAATATTTTATTACTTACCATGATAGAATCATTTATATTATTAAATAATGTATCATTTTTATTAATATTATTACTATTACCATTATTATTATTATTATTATTAAGAAAGAGGTTGTTATTATTCTTATTATTATTAAATAAATTATTATTATTATTATAAATGTTAAATAAATCATCATCATCATTATTATTATTAAATAGATTAATATTATTATTAATTTTAACGCAAGGAAGACTATAGAATGATAGATTACTATTGAAGGAGCTTCGAGAAGGATGGAACCCTCGCAGTCCATTTGCTTCCGACCAACAAAACCGTCAACCAGGCAGCGAAGAAGACATCGAAGAAGAGTTTATTCCAATATTTATATGTGTAGTTAATTATACTTTTTAATCTAATATTTATATTTTCTATGTATTCATTAATTAGTTAATCTCCTTTAACTAACTATTAAATTAACAACCAATTAAATTAAATTATTTATATATCTATTTAGAGGTATAGTCCTTTGTTATAACTAACTTCCAATTAATTTAAATTATTTATATATTTATTTTAAAGGTAAGGTCCCTAGTCGAATTTAGCCAGTGGAGGCTCTGCTCAAGCTATTTAACATGCGAAGCGGGATCTGGTTCTTCAATTTGTCCTCGCGATGAACCACACTAGTTGGTTCGAAATGCGTCGATGAACCACACTAGTTGGTAATGATAGATCTTGTGATTTACGCCGAAAAATCTCTAGTAAACAATTCTTGTTTTATTTATGATTTAGTTAAAAACATATTTGAAATATATTTAGTGAATTGCTCTCCATAGTAATTTAATATTTTTGTCTATATTTTTCTTTTTTAACGTATTAGGGAAAATGGTTATGTTTTCTTTACGATGTTTTAGTTAAAACAATAGCCAAATTTTCACCACAATATTTTAATATTTTCTATCTAGATTTTTTAACATATTGGGAAAAAAAATTTAATTCAATTGTCAAACTCATATTATGGATAATCATCCCTAGTGGCCATCCATAATGCAGGTTGACTCACCATAGTTATTCCAGAAAACCATGACCCTGGATTTACCCTACTAGTGGTTTGGGTCTGGTTTCACTCTTACCAAATGTCTCTACTTTCCATTAACTTGTTTCTTTATGTCTCATAAACTCAAACTCTTAGCCAAACAAAACAATTTTTAGACATACTCTAAACCTAAAAACAATTTGTCAACAATTCCACTTTATAAACACAAATTCTTTTATAAAATTTGTAAAAATTGTGTATATATTTAACTAATGTCATTGTTTGTGTTTTACTCCTCTATCCACCACTATCAATGTGTTTTATGAAAGACGTATTTAAAACATTTTTTTCATGATGAGATCTCATTGGGTGCTCGATCTAGTACGATTTAATTCTCGTAGGTGTCATCTAGACGTTCACTATGTTCACCTTAGGGAAAAGAGGAAAAAATACACATTTCATACTCGAAGGAATGTCATTCAATAAATCACAATTTGTTCATTTTGTCAGGGTAAGTTGGATTAGAATCCAAGTCCAAATAGTTTCCTTGAAATCCAATGAACATGCATTTATCTCTTATGCAAAAATCATTAACAATCCCACTTGAATGAAACAAACAATCATTTCTTGAGTGTGCCAGTATATCATCAAACCTGCGTAGCCAAAAACATTGCGTAGTTGAAAGCACAAAATCTCTTCCTTGACATAATGAATTTGGACCACAATCATGCTTGTTGCCACTTGCTCTCTCTTAGTGTATTCACCACCCATCTTTATTGGCTTATTGGGGCGGGGGGTTGTCACAGTGTCAATAACACTACCTTATGAAAGCTATCATATGTCACATGTCACCTATGGAACAATGGAAGTGTCGCTTCAACTACAGTCTGCACTAGATCTTTAATGTTTCCACATATCACCTAAAAGCTCTGAAAGATCGGCTCATGAAGAACAACATCTACCGTCACTTATGAAATATTAAAACACTTTTAATACATTATGCTTATTGACTTCAAACTCTCCATAGTGAACCTCCATATTGATTCCATTTTATTCTAATTATGGAGAGGATGGGGGATAGACCAACTTATAGTTTTACTTTGTTGGTCATCTTATATGTCACATAAGATTTATTTAGTCATATCTTATATATACAAATGCTATGGCATGTCTTGGCCTAGGACATTTGATTTTAGAATTATGAAAATTTTATTGTGAATGTTCCATATAATTTGAAATTAAGATTCAGAATTCAATAAGTCATTTGTTTGTTATGGTCATTTTGTTTTCTCTTATCTTATCATAAATATGTGAAATTTTTTTAACATCACTATGTTATTGAAAGGTAATATTTTAATGAAGTTTTTATTGGTAAAGAATTAATTTATTATAAAAATATTACTTTTAAAAGATAAAATTTTATACATGACTTATTTGGAAAGAAAAATAAAAACCTAAAAAGTAAAAAAAAATTACATAACGGATAAAGAGAAGTCGAAATTCCAACCCTGCCGGCAGGTCCAGTGCACATAGGCCATTCAGGCGGGGCGCCGCGAGTGATTTGATTGTATGTGTGTTGTTGACCTGTTGATCAAGTCGGGGACGCTCCATTGGACACCTGTCTGTTTTGTTGACGCCAACGGCCTGTGTTGTTGGCGCTATGAGTATCGCCAGTCGAGTGAGTGTTGAGAACGGGCTTTTCCTATTTCTGCGATTATAGGAAAGTAAATGCCCCCTGACATGGCGCCGATATAACACCATATAACACGCCACGCATTTTTTTTCTCTCTCATCACCGCGCTGCGTGTTGTGTTATATCAGCCCCATATAAAAGGCATTTACTTTCCTATAGGCGCAGAAATAAGAAAAACCATAGCTTGTATCTCAATTCTGACGGATTCTGCAGTATGGAAGTGTCATTGACCATGGTAGGTTTTTGTCAAGACGGGCGGGATCCGGAGATATTTTGTTCTGCCGCTAGCGGTGTGTTAGGCGGGAATCATAGATATTTTGTTCTGCCGCTAGCAGTATGTGAGGTTATGGTGTTTTGCCAAAGTTTGAGCCGACCTCACAGCGGTCATCCCGAAGTGAAGGAGACGTGTGCAGGGAGTTTTGTGGGAAGTTGGCCAATTTCTGGCATCTCCTTTATTGTCAGATCACATTCCATTGGCCCATCCGTTTTTGTCAGAGATTTTGAAAATCCCGCGGTTCTGCTCGGTCGGGACCCGTCCAGTCAAGTGTTCGAAATACAGTCTCTGTGCGAAAAATCTCTTTGAATCCTTCCCAGCGGAACTAAATGCTACCGCAATTGTGTACCTTGAAAGTCAAGGACTCCTGTTGCGTGTCATTTGTTCACATCAATTTTCTCGCCCACTTATTTCTTATTCTGGACAGCATCAGATCTCCATGGGCAGAGCACATGTAGACTCTTTGGTAGATTCATCTACTCCCCAATGTTCATTTAGCAGTAGTCTATAAAGCGATTTTTTGAAAGTTTTTTTGGAATTTTTCCGGTCAAAATCCAGCAGCAATTCAATGGAATCCCAAGTTTGATAGCTAGTTTCTGCACAATCAATGGCTCCCAGGTGTTTTTCAGGGCACTGAATCTAAATATGCAGTTAAAAAACCATTTTAAGTGCTAAAAATCAAGATTTAACCTCATTTCTTCCACCGGATTCCGTCACCGGAATCTCCAAAAAGTCGCATTACAGACAACTCCGTTCATTTATACTTCCCACGTAAATAATTTCACTTCTTGGTATTTGTGCACATTTCATTTACTTGTTTGGAACAGTCCGTGGCAATGAGGGTTTGAAATTTCAAATCTTCTCTGCTCGTTGAATAAAAGTTTATTTCGTTAAATAAAAGTTTATTAGGTTGTGGCATTTTTCATGTTTTTCATTTTACGTTCTATTTAAATTTGTGAGTGTTGATTTTTTTTTACCTAAAAATTCTCTTACAGCTATTTCTTCATTTCAACTTCTTTTAATCTCCCTAAAAGAGTGTCTTGTTTCTTCTAGCGTATGTGTTTCACCATGTCTCCACTTTCTTTAATCTCCCGCTTAGAGTGCCTTGTTTCTTCCTAAGTCAGGGTATGTGTTTCAACCTAGTATACAACCATATTTTAAAGATTTTATAAAACCATGTCTCCACTTTCTTTAATCTCCCGCTTAGAGTGCCTTGTTTCTACCTAAGTCAGGGTATGTGTTTCAACCTAGTATACAACCATATTTTAAAGATTTTATAAAGCTTTTTAGCGTTTGGGAGTTAATAATTTTGATTATATACATAAATTTTGACATGGAAAAGAAACTAAAGAAAGCTATATAGTTAAGATGATGAGGATTCTCAACTGCAAGTAAATGAGATAGAGTTATTTTTTTAAAATATCAAGAATTTAACTACTATCCCTTTTTATAATTTATTTAAATCCAATAATCTACTACATATGTCAAATTTATTAAACATTTGTCAAATTTATTAAACATATAATTACATGTTTAACTATTTCTTAATAACTTATTTTCACCAAATATTTTATTTACAGATGGGCACACAAATCTTTATTTACTCACTATATATTTTATTTACTGAATTCTTTATTTATACCAAGATAACTTTAATCCCTATAAGTGCACTTTCAACAAACTGTGAACTACTTAAACTACTTGAATTATAAATCCAATAATGATAGCTAAATATTTGTATATCCTTTCAACTAATTTGATATCCATTACACATATTTGGAACACATTATTCATAAAACCATGATGCTCAAAAATGTCAAGACTAAGCAAACTCTGCAATCTACGAGGTAAACTTGCAATCTATCTACGAGGTAATCAACTCATCATTTGCATTTGAACATTGTTAACTAATCATTTTCATAATATCTTAAATATGACCCTATGATTTCCTCATCTTAAGTTAAAAAATTAGATTCACATTATTGTCCACATCATAGATGAAATATACAATGCAACCAATTACACAAAAAAATCCTTCCTATTAAACATTGCATTAGACAATATCATCACTTATTCTATTCATGTACTTCCTAAGAGTTGAATTATATTAGAAGTGGTTGACAATCTAAATAGGTATGTTAAATAAATATGAGTTTGTAACATCTTTAATAATTATTTTATTGTAAGAGAAGTTTAGCTTTATAACTATATAATTATTTTTTTTAAGAGAAATTCACTATGGTAAAAATGAAGTTGATTTCAGAGCATTTAGTAAAAAACTCAAAATACAAAATTAGTCAAAATAAGTCAAGGCACTCAAAAAAAACAAAAATAGTCAAAATAAGCTTGGGCTTTTCAAAATGGTAATTGAGCTCTTCATTATGCAATAAATCACAAGCTATTTTTAGTCAAAATAAGCCACGACACTCAAAAAAACCAAAGTAGTCAAAATAAGCATGGGTTTTTCAAAATGGTAATTGAGCAATTCATTATGGAATAAATCACAAGCTATTTTTCTAATAGTTAAGATGTTTTCTTAACGTGACATGATATATTATTCCTGTAAAAGAACCAACATAGAGAAATTCATTTTGACAAGCCTATATAATTTCACAACATTTATTTCACATAAAACAAATGCTAAGAAAGAAATAAAAAAACCACTGAATGAGATTGACATAGGCAACTTACTTGGGACTTGAAAACTGGTAAATCTTGTCGATTTTGAAGTAAATGATGAGGGCAAGTTCGGTGGAAAGCTCCAACATTTATTTTTAGCGATCTATTTTTGGTTGTGGTGTTGGCTTTCAGAGTTATCATATACAATTTTTGGAATCAATGTTTCTAACCATCTTTTGTGGTTCATGAATGGTTCCAAACCTCGATTTCAAAAATTTGTATGCAATGACTCTGGAAGACAACACCACACATAATATAGATTGCAAGAGTCTCAAATCAATAACTATCCTTACTTTTCAAGAAAATAACATGGCAGTGACCACTGTTTTGCATGAGTTTAAGGTCCACCTTTTGCTTACCCCTTTTCATTGTTATTTTGTTGTCTGTTTGCTTGGGAAGGTGAGTAGCAATGGCAAACCACCTATTTCCCACTAGAGCATGAAATTGAAAAATAGTCTTCAATTTTTCCCTTTGATATTTGATCTTAGATAGTTAGCCCATTGCAATCTCCAACACTTTCTTATCTTAGCACCCAACTTGATGCTGCAAAGCCCTCCAGCGTCCATGGTTGTGCTACAGTTTGTAAGTAACAAGCTTCTGATTTTCTTTAGGCGTCCAGAGCCCTTCATGAGCCCAACTTTTTCGCAGCAGGGAACCCTACGCAACAGGGAACCCTAGCATTATTTCTGTTTGATCAACAGGGAACCCTACCATTATTTCTGATTTGATGTGACTTCTGATAAGCCTCACAAATATGTTGTCAAATTGAACACTGCAACTGCCCTTCACGTCACTAGTTGATTTGATGTGACTTCTGATAAGCCTCACAAATATGTTGTCAAATTACACATTGCAACTGCTCTTCACGTCACTAGTTGTTCCTCAACTGCTTTTATTTCTTGATAGCTCTTCTTCATTGATGTTGGACTGCCCTTCACGTCACTAGTTGTTCCTCGACTGCTTTTATTTCTTGATAGCTCTTCTTCATTGATGTTGGAAGATGGCAGAATCAAACAAGAGGGGGAATGTGGAACGATTGAGGGAAGCCTAAGGAAAAAAAAGAAGCCCACCACCCCTTCTCAGTGTTATACACACCAAAAAATGCATGTATATTTTTAGTATTTTTCAATCACTTACTAGCTTACAGTTTGATGGATGAATTCACATTCTTGAATTAGACTAGTGGGTCAGTTCTTTGAATGTAACACCTAGATTACAATGTAGTTGTTCTTAGTTGCCTAGGGCGAGATCTCCCTTCATTATGTTCAAATCTACGAAAAGGCTATAGCCAAATAATTTTTTATATGCTTCAAATCTATGAAAATGTGCCATGCTCCATTGCCATGTGAGCCAAAGGTATTGTATGCATTTGGGTTATGACACTGAGCTTAATCTGACTTTGGTGTTTTTAACTTAAAAATAAGTACTATAAATTTTGACGGGACAAATCTTAAATTAAACATCAAAATGATAATCTCTAATTTATGAAGCATGTCAAATTTGACACGTAAAAATTTACAGCAACTATCAAATACCTCTTAAAATATAAAATACATCTCACAAAACGTAAAATTCGAGGCCTGGTTGCAACAAACGGACAAAGAGGGAGATTCCTTGCTGCCACCAGGCTGGACTTTAACCTAAAATATCGGGCTTTGGCGTGAGTGAGGACTGAGGAGGACAAGGAAGATTATGGAATGAGCGATTTGACTTTAACCTCTATTTGTCCAATGGTCAGAGGGAGGTTTGATCTTTACACATTTTATGGTAGTTTTATTTAGTTTTTGAATGTTATATTTGCCCATTGTTAGAGGGAGGTTTGGTTTTTAGATTTTATGGTAGTTTTATTTAGTTTTTGAATTTTTGTGGTGTCAGAATTGTTAATTATATTTGTTTTTTTTTTATTATATAGATTCAGCACCGGGAATTTTTTTTTAAATCCATAGAAAAATTTCAAAAAAATCTAAGAAAAAATCTTATTCTTGTGAAATAAGTTTATTCAAAGTGGATAAGTAGGTTTTGCCATCACAAATTTTTTATGGTCCAGATTCCAATCCCTCATAAGATGGTCCAATAGACTATTTACAATCCCGAGAAAAACTATTTACACCTGACAACTGCTCCAACCTTAACCTTATTTTTTTTCTATTCTAAAGAAAAAGAAAATAATGGAAATTCATTCCATACTTTACCCTTATATAGCTTGGACGATCCCCCCACTCTCAACCTGTGATTGCATTTCATATGTTCTCATGCCCAAATAGTCGTCTTCCTCCGGCTGCCATCGCTGGTGGTGGACGCCTATTTTTGTTATTAATTAGGCACATCCTGAACTGCTGTTGTCGTTCCGTTCAAATCCTTGTTACACTCTTTGGCACCTCCTGCTGATTACTTACGGTCCGCTTGTAATAGAAGCAGCAGAATCATTTATTGCGGGATTGGCTGAGATGGCGAAATATATGGAAATGGTGGACGCGGGTATAAGGATAGCTGCCAGGTTCAATTCTCACTGCCCTCAGACATCACGCATGTATTATCATCCAACTTCCAACAGCAACACTCATTCTGATATAACTTGCCCCAAAAATGAGGTACAGGGCGCCTCGTCTCGTGCCCTGCAAGTTTCTGCATCTAATGCCGATGCAATGTTTGAGATACTCTGTATTGCTGTTTAGGCTGCAATTTCTTTATCTCCTTCTGCAAGAAAGACAATGTGACGGAGACTGTGTCCTCTCCCCAGTTTTTAATCAATTATTCTTACATCCTTTTTCCATATAATCTTGTTATGCATGATATTAGAGAGCATAATATCTGGGTATGCTTCTGTTCTTTTTGGTTTAAATGCAATCTTAGTGCTAGTTCAGTGATTTCCATGGTTATTTTCATTGATTTTTATGGCTTAAATACGGCTGTAGCATACGAGCCGAGGATTTCCATACTTCCAGTTATGTCAGGTCGATTTCCTGAAATCTATTTTTAAACCTTTTTTCCTGTTGATATGAAAAATAAAAAAGGGGAGAGTTACAAAGAAAACAAATCTTTTTAAGAACAGCAAAAACGAATCTATGGCACTCAATACCCAATGAGAAGTATGGAATGTCATCAACAAAGGCAGGGTAACCATACATAAATTCTCTAATCGCAAGGGCTACGAATCAGACCAACCATATTTTGAGATTTGCCCAAACGCGTTGCTATGCGTTAAACTATACCGCTTCATTTTCGGTCACAGGAGTATAACAAACCAAAAATCTCTAAATTTGGTTGATTTGATGGACAGATTGCCTTTCTGATATTTTAGTTTAACGCTTCATTTTCGGTCACAGGAGTATGGCAAACCAAAAATCTCTAAATTTCGTTGATTTGATGAACAGATTGCCTTTCTGATGTTTTAGGCCTGTAACAGTTGTTTGTTTTTGTATTTACTTTTGGTTCATTTAGGCGCGGAGGTGGAGGTCAGTTTTTATTGTGTGTTATTCCATAGGTAGTTTTTATAGCTTAGAGTTGGTTTCCACCTTGGACCGCTCCCAATTTGAACCTATGATTTGATGAGCCTAGATGAACTGGTGAACCCAAACTGATTGATGAATACAAACTGACTAATCTACACCTCATGAGTAGGTCTATAAAGAGTTACCTACATCCTTTTATAACTGTGAAATCACATAGCTTGAACTTATATCCATCTGGCATAGATTATTTTGGTATCTACGTCCGACATAGTTTTAGCATGATTCAAGATCTATACAGGATAGAACAATGACCTTAGTTACTGATTTTAGTATTTACCCTATCCTAAATTTACTCATGAGTAGGTCTATATTACTGTATAACTGTGAAATCACATAGCTTGAACTTATATCCATCTGGCATAGACTATTTTGGTATCTACGTCCGACATAGTTTTAGCATGATTCAAGATCTATACAGGATAGAACAACGCCCTTTGTTACTGATTTTAGTATTTACCCTATCCCAAATTTACCCAGATCTTCAAAATTTCAATAAAAATGCAGATCTATGGAGATAAAATACACTCAGAAATCTTTTCAGGGAATCTTCCAAACGCCCTTAGTTACTGATTTTACCCTATTCTAAATTTACTCAGATCTTCAAAATTTCAATAAAAATCCAGATCTATGGAGATAAAATATCGTCGGACATCTTTTTAGGGATTCTTCCAAACATAAGAAATTTGATTTAGGATTTTATTGCTCTCAGGAGATCCTAAATTTACTCAGATCTTCAAAATTTCAATAAAAATGCAGATCTATGGAGATAAAATACACTCAGAAATCTTTTCAGGGAATCTTCCAAACGCCCTTAGTTACTGATTTTACCCTATTCTAAATTTACTCTGATCTTCAAAAATTTCAATAAAAATCCAGATCTATGGAGCTAAAATATCGTCGGAAATCTTTTCAGGGATTCTTCCAAACATAAGAAATTTGATTTAGGATTTTATTGCTCTCAGGAGATCCTAAATTTACTCAGATCTTCAAAATTTCAATAAAAATGCAGATCTAAGTAGATAAAATACACTCAGAAATCTTTTCAGGGAATCTTCCAAACGCCCTTAGTTACTGATTTTACCCTATTCTAAATTTACTCAGATCTTCAAAATTTCAATAAAAATCCAGATCTATGGAGATAAAATATCGCCGGAAATCTTTTCAGGTATTCTTCCAAACATAAGAAATTCGATTTAGGATTTTATTGCTCTCAGGAGCTTGAGAACTGCACTTGTGCTGAACTCACATCTAACAGCTCGTTCTCCCACTTCTTCATACAACCATCTACTCATCACTTTGACCATTTCACAAAGACGGAGCTACAGATAAGCCAGTCCAAACTCCACTCTGAACTATCAACGATAACATAGCTATCATACTTAGGCTAACAATACTTTTCAGTCTCCATTTTGAGAAATATATCAACAAATTAATGCTTCATTAGTTATGTAGTGGAATTTGTCTGAGGGAATACTAGGACTGCAAGCAAGCAACCTTAACCTGACAGACTCTGGAATCTGCCCTGTATTTTGTGGAATCTGACCCTAATTTATCCGTCATCAATGTCGCATACTGAGATAGTTCATAAACTACTTGTGTATAAAATTAAAGAAACAAAGAGAATTTGGCCAAATTAAAGTTCCCGGTTTGATTGAATAGACATACCATGAGAATTTCTGGAAAAGTCATTATCTTATGTAAGACATGAATCCCTCATTCTGACTTCAACAATATAGGTTGATTCTGAGGATGCTCTGACTTCAACAATATAGGTGATTCTGAGGATGCTGTGAGAGGAGAAGAAAAATTATTTTGCACTCAGGTCAGACCTATTTTCTATGCAGGATCAGTTGGGGCACTTTAAGGGGGTTGAAAACCATGATAACCTTTCAGATACCGTAGAGGAGGGGGTTATGCAGGAGGTCCAGCTGATTGCATACCTTCAGAAGATGCATCCCCTGGCATGGTCATCAATGTATTCTTGATATTGCTACGGTCTGACTGTGAAGTACCACCTTGGGCACCTTGGATGGCATTGGAAGAAGATTGCGAGGACAACATTTGAGGTGACCTGGAGCTTTGAGGTGGTTCGGTAGGATGCATATTTTCAGGCAGTGGACCAGGTGGACACCCCTGTACAGGAGCTTTATGATAAGTTCCTTCATATGGTGGAGGAAGCTGTCATATTTTTTGAGATTCTTCTAGGTGGAGGAGGTTATTGCATTGTGGAGACCTCGATAAGTACCTCCTTATGCATAGGGATTTTAAGGTGGAGGTGCCACCATGGAACTTGGTCAGTCAGTCTCATCCCTGTCATTCCATTTCCAGACCTGCTGGGGAACATTAGCCTTCAATAGAGTGATGTGTTTTTGGATGTGAACTAAGAATGGGGGTTTGGACACCTCCATGAAAACCATCTTAACGCTTCCTGCCTCCTGCTTTGACTGTATAATCTCGCCATACCTGTTGGCATAAAACACTATCTATGCAGTTGAACAAATATGGTAGATGTTACAGACAAACAAACTTTAGTTTCCCCAGTTAACCAACCCTGATTACTTTCACTACCATGATTTCTAAAATAAATAATCTCGTCGTCAGTGTGATATTGAAAGCATCCTATATACATGTTTCAAGTCTAACAATAGATCGAAAGTTTTTCTGTTAACAATGGTTTGGTTTCAAACTCGGTGTATAGATTTCTCTTCTAAAAATTTAATATGTTCATACTCCTGCGTTTATCTCGTTTACCAGATTCTTTGTATTGAAATATGAACTATAAAATTAAAATTGACTTTGTAATTAAAGCTCCTACTCTAAAAATCTGCGATTAAAAAATGACCCGTTCATAAAATATTCTCGTTCCATGAGTTTCAGAACATACTCAGACTCATACTCATTGTATTGCTTTCTCCCTCCCAAAAAAAAGTTTTCAATATCCCATAAAGCGAGCCCCTCCAATGAGCCAGGGAGAGACAACAATTGATTCGGATCGCTAATTTCACCACAAACCGTTTCGCCACCAAACTCTTGAAAACCTCATTCTCACTAAACTGAAAAAGATCGTCTTTTCATCATTCATCTTCATACATGATCATCTTCAGAATAAAATGAATATTACAATTTTAATTATTACTATAAATACGTTTATCTTTATCTCTTTCTCTCTTTTCTTATTTTAATCAGAGAAATTGATAAGCATGTCGATTAAAGGTTAAGTGTTGAGTTAAAAAATTACTTCTCTATATTAATAATAATGTTTAAAGGTTTAAGGATGGAGTTAAAAAACTACCTCAATATATTAATAACGTAAATATTACAATTAAAAACGTTAATCAAACTCAAACAAAAACCTAATATTAATTAACCTAACAAATACTTTCCAATATAAATCATCCACACCTCATTTAACCAAATGAATCATACAAAACATCACTTCAAAAATCCACCCAAATCCCATTGATGAAAACTATGTTGCCCGAAAAGATTACACACCATCTCCTTAGGTTTGTTATATTCAGATTTACAATAAGGATTGTTATATTCAGATTTACAGGCTTTGTCATGAGCTCCTGGATGTGCTCTAATTCAAACTTCCATCCATAGGCTTAGTTCATTATAATAGTGTATTTGGAGAGGCTTAGGTAGTATCAAAAGAGAGAATATCAAGAATTATAATAACTATTAATATCTAGTATCATAAGTATTAGAATGAAGGTAATAACTATGTATAGGTTATAAGTGTCCACACCTCATTTAACCAAATGAATCATACAAAACATCACTTCAAAAATCCACCCAAATCCTATTGATGAAAACTATGTTGCCCGAAAAGATTACACACCATCTCCTTAGGTTTGTTATATTCAGATTTACAATAAGGATTGTTATATTCAGATTTACAGGCTTTGTCATGAGCTCCTGGATGTGCTCTAATTCAAACTTCCATCCATAGGCTTAGTTCATTATAATAGTGTATTTGGAGAGGCTTAGGTAGTATCAAAAGAGAGAATATCAAGAATTATAATAACTATTAATATCTAGTATCATAAGTATTAGAATGAAGGTAATAACTATGTATAGGTTATAAGTGTCCACACCTCATTTAACCAAATGAATCATACAAAACATCACTTCAAAAATCCACCCAAATCCTATTGATGAAAACTATGTTGCCCGAAAAGATTACACACCATCTCCTTAGGTTTGTTATATTCAGATTTACAATAAGGATTGTTATATTCAGATTTACAGGCTTTGTCATGAGCTCCTGGATGTGCTCTAATTCAAACTTCCATCCATAGGCTTAGTTCATTATAATAGTGTATTTGGAGAGGCTTAGGTAGGTATCAAAAGAGAGAATATCAAGAATTATAATAACTATTAATATCTAGTATCATAAGTATTAGAATGAAGGTAATAACTATGTATAGGTTATAAGTGTCCACACCTCATTTAACCAAATGAATCATACAAAACATCACTTCAAAAATCCACCCAAATCCCATTGATGAAAACCATGTTGCCCGAAAAGATTACACACCATCTCCTTAGGTTTGTTATATTCAGATTTACAGGCTTTGTCATGAGCTCCTGGATGTGCTCTAATTCAAACTTCCATCCATAGGCTTAGTTCATTATAATAGTGTATTTGGAGAGGCTTAGGTAGGTATCAAAAGAGAGAATATCAAGAATTATAATAACTATTAATATCTAGTATCATAAGTATTATAATGAAGGTAATAACTATGTATAGGTTATAAGTGTAAGACATGCATAAGCATCTCATTTTATAAAGTAAACTTGTTTGGAAGAACTTATGGATTAGAAGTAATCACTTAATCATGAAGTTGCTATATAGGCACCAACAACAATGCATCTAGTAGTAATGAGACATATTCACTTATCTCCTCCATGTTTTTTTTTGCATTGCATATGAAGCAATGAATATGTACAAAGTTGAATTCCCATTCCACTTATCCCTAGCATTTCCTTTAGAGCTTTTAGAGAACAACATTTGTATTTGTGGCAATGAACATGAAATAGGTATATATCAATATTCCACATATCCTTGGCATAGCTTCATCTTTAGAACTTTTAGAGTCATTTTAAAGAAAGGAAGTAATAATCTTAATAATATACATAACCTACAACCAAAGGCGAGAGTGATTCAAGAGAAGAAATGTCATGGATTCACAAAAAAAAATACTTAAGATAGAACTGCTTTAAACATTTCCATATGATCCCTTGATGCACATTTACATGTGAAATTCAACTTCTAGCTTCTAACAAGTATTCAAGGAACTATACACATAATAACATAACATAACTTCAATTAACTCAAATTAACTCTAAATTCTAAAGCAACCCTTTAAATCAAATAAATTCATACAAGCTTCAAAGAAGGCTATGATTCAAGTGGTACATTTAACATCTAATAAGAACCTTTTTAGCTATAATCATCACTGCTTTACCAACTAAAGATCGAAAACAAAATTATATACATATATGTAGATACTCTCAAAACAAAGCAATAGCTAATTATAAAAATAAACTATCTCGAACTCAACTAATTTCATCTTCTCAACAAAACCCATTATAGCCAAATTCATTTGGAGATTCAAGGAAATAGGATCTAGGTGCTAACCAAATTAAAACAGGAAGTTGGGGAGAATGTGGTAGTTATAACTTTTGGTGCCTAGAAAGAACATAAAACTAATTCAATTTTTGGCTCAACATCCATTGCCATAGTCCTTAAAGTAGGGATGAAAAAGATGGTCTATAAACCCCCATTTCCATGAAGTGTGGATTAAATGTTACGTAAAACATCGTTCTAACAATTTTTGGTGAATGAAAAACTTCAATAAAGTGAACATAAATTCCATAGGGTAAAATATCTCCAAATAATTGCCATTTTCATAAAACCGGGCAAAATATATCCAAATAATTGTCATTCCCTGAAAAATAGTGAATAGGAGGATATAGTTTGAATTTTATAAGGAAAAATGGATTTTCCTAGCTATTCCCTCTCAAATTCCCATGGGTTGATGTTTTTACAAATAGATATTTTTTAAAATAAACATTGGGTGACACATATCTAAATCCCCTTTGAAAAAAAATCACCCAATCAAAAAGAAAAACGCCCTAATTTCACCCATGGGAGAAATTTTGCCTTTAAAATTTTCTATGTCAGTGATATATAGTTGTTAAGTCATATCAAACATAAACCTATTAAGTGGTTACCTTGGCATACCAATACTAAGCATACTGATCTAAAGCATGCTGATATGATGTTGTTCACACATTTAAAACCCATGTCAGTGACATAAAATAAAAATACATGTAAAAATTTTACCAAGGTTAGTAGTCATGACATCTGCAAGTTCACGACATCTGCAAGTTCAAGGTCAACACACAAACACACTTATCACAAATAAATTATTAGAATAAATTTTAATCAATTACATGTGAACCTATTCAGGTCTAGTGTTGAACCTTTTCTCTGATACCACACAATATCATATCTTTTGCCTTTATCGCCAAAGGTCTAGTGTTGAACTGAGCTTTAATATGACTTTGTAACACTCCGTCCCACCCCTACGTACTATCTCAAGTTGAAGGACATGTTATTTATTGAATTGACTCGACCTCCAAGGTCTATTATGCAGATGAGGTCACAAAAATCCCCCTTTTCCAAAGTTTGTGGAATTAAAATTTTGATACCACAATCGTATCCAGCTCATCGAGAGCTTTCTAGTGATTTAAATTTTATCTCAATCCGACTCGCAGATTGAAAATTATGCCCAATTGAAGTTTAACCAATTGATAATGTCACATGAGCAAGGGATTCCCATGTGTCATCCATGTGTAGCCCATGTGGCTTTGCGATTTCATCATAGGTAGTCCACATCATTTACGCCTTATGTGGCATCCACGTGGCTCTATCATGTCATCACAGGTAGTCCACATCACCTAGGCCCTTACATGTCATCCACGTGACCACTACCAAAGTCCCCATGACACTTACCATGTCAATCGCAACACGTGGATCCCATTGGGTTGTGACTCTATAAGTTATGTAGCGATTCCACATTATATCCAAATCTGGGTTCCCAAAAATTGGAGTGGGTTTAATACGGGTGGTTTCCAATTTTAGACCTCTCCCCATTATGTCACGGTGAATGAGGGGTTGTGGGTTGTTCATCGAGTCTTGACTATGATTGCATCACCATGAGGTGGCACACTTTTGACATTGGACCCTTGACAGGAATCCCTAAGTCAATCCCAACCGCCACCCCGTTAACTCACAATGGACCAAGGGGGCCCGAAGTGAACGAGGGTCATTGATCTGACCATGCCCCAATCATGTCGTTCGAAGAAGACCTCTCATGAACGAAGGCCTAGAGAGGTCGATCCAATGAGCAGTGGGTGATCTTATCGGACATGACCCTGATAGACAAGAATATTTCATGGAAATTATTGCGTTGTCTACTGCCACCTGCCCCTACCACCACCATTAGGGGGTGCTCAAGGTTGAATGTTGCCGACGAATGATAGGTGACCCTATTAGTTGACAGGTTCAACAAACAAACCTTTTAGTAGCAGCGTTTGCCATCGCTCCACTATTGTCGCTTGTGCCTTGGTGCAATGCATATGTGTTATAGTTGCCAGCGGTGGACGGTAAACGGTGGTCATGGGGGCTTCACTTAATGAGCCTCTGACATATCACGTACGTTCGTGGCATACTAAACAATACCCTTAATTTGACTACATATTGGAAAATACCTTTACAAATCACATTATTTAATCTCCTACCAATATGAATCTAATACACCTTCGCAATTTAAAAAACCTCTACTTTCACTAGATATTGTAGGTATCCATTTTTCATTAACAATTTTTTTACCCCTTTATATTTTTTCATTAACTTTGAGCTCCATTTTTATACCTGCCAATATAAAAACCTTTTACCCCCTATTATATGCTCAATATATTAAGTCATTTTTTTCAATATATATCCCCTTTTATGAATGCACGTGGTATGGTATTACTCCCCCAGTGAAGCACCTATAGCGGTGGTGAGGTCCCAACTCACCTCACCTCTACCATGTGACACTGCCACATCATATTGCCACATGGGTCCTTCCACCAAGACCAATTTCATATTCTGTGGAGTTGTGCTCATTATAAAAGTTTTGGATTGAGTCCCCTCCACTCCCCCTTTGTAATTTTCAACAAACACGATGGTTGTGGTGGTGGGTGGTGTATTGGATGAAGGTTCCAAAGGAGCGAAACCACAATTGATCAGTATTACTCTGTACAAATGATAACGTGCAAGGTTTGGGTGGCCTGTAATAAATAGTGGGTGGAGTAAAGAGATAAAATAAAATAAAACACTAATATGCTAACAAAAAACAAATTTTTTTTTTTTTAAATTTACCATCTTTTGCTTTCATTCAAAACTCAACACTTAATGAATACACAAATAAATTAGGAGTGTTTAAAAAAAAAATTAATGAAATTAAATTATTAGTTATTAGTTTTTTTTTTTTCCAGAGAAAAAAACAGTTCTTTTTATTATAGATATAAAAAGAAACATTTAAGCGAAGGTTCACATCTGGTAACTCCAGAAACAACACATAAACTGTTGAAAGCCGGAGGACAGAGTATCTATACAAACAAAAACAGGAACACGATGATACGCAGATCATCGTTTTTTAACTGTTGCACAGACATTTTGTAAAAACGTGGACACAGATTTGGATCCGAGGACCCCTGATATGGACCTGTTCAAATATAAATTTATACAGGGGAAGCCGCCCCCAAAATCTCACACAGCAAAAAGATTAAGTAAAGAACTGCCGTGAGGAAGAGATATAAAGATTTATACACCCCTGCTGACAGATTGAATTGATGCCCTGAGAAAAATAACGCCCTCCCCGATATTTGGATCCTCCATATAAGGATCAGTAGCCCGAAAGATCAATACGGGGATAAAACTAGAACCTGGAGACCTGTAGATACACCTGTTAAGAAGAAAGATCAAAGGGTGGCTGAAGAGTAGAAAAAGTTTGCCCCAACCTTTTCTCTTCGATGGCCCAGCTTCCCATATTTTGTTGAAGGCCTGCTTTTGATAGCTGATCTGCTGAGAGGTTCTTTTCCCTGTAAATATGGCATAAAGAGAAGATTGAAAAACGAGATTTTAATGACACAACATCGTCCAAAATTGTCTTCAGAAACTGGTGTTGACACACAGAAGACCCATTTACCCATTTGACTACGTTCTGAGAATCCCCAAAAATCTGAATTTGCTGTATGTTTCTTTGAATTGACCAACACATCAAAAGATGAAGAGCAGATAGCTCGGCGAAATTGTTTGAGCCCTGTCCCAAACCCACAGAAGCCTGAATGATGTGATCTTTGTTGAAATGGATGCATAATCCAGCACCAGCTCTGTTTTGTTGTGCAGCCCCATCGAAAAAAGCCCAGGGGAAGCCTTCTTTGATAATTAAGGGAGCATCTCGGCTTTTTTCGTTTTTCTTATCTGGGGAAGGAATGGAGGAATAAATGGCTGCGCTGTTGGTGGCAACAGAAAGAGTAGATATTTCCAAATCCTGAAAAATACACTTGTTTCTGGCAAGCCACAGACCCCAGAAAAAAATAGGAGGAAGGTTTCTGAGATTTCCATCTGGATGCAAACTCCACCAATTTCTCCAGGCCTCATCCATCTGAAACGACCCCCATTGTTCTTTTAAATTTAACAGGCCGATGAGTTCCCCCCAAGTTCTTAAGGAGACGGGGCAGGCAGTGAAGAGATGATTTATCGATTCACCATCCAATTTGCAGAGAGGGCAGCGACCAGGTCCTATGAAAAATCTGGATTGAAGATTGTCCCAGGTAGGGATTTTCTTCTTCAATATACACCATAAGAAGATCCTGGCTTTGAGCGGACATTTTAGCTTCCACATATTTTTAGCCCACCACTCCGGTTCCGCCCAGCCTTTCTTTTTCATAAGAAAAGAGTAGCCATCTTTGGGGGAGTACGCACCAGTTTTCCCTTGGGCCCATAACAAAACATCCTGGTCATTATTAATCCTAACATTTGATCGATGAAGCTCTTCAACATAAGAGGCCCATTCATTATGCCATCTTATATTAAGACCAAGGTCCTCAGCATTTTTCCAAGGCTGGCCCCAGATAGAGTAAGGTCCAACTTTTTCCACTTGATTAAGGGAGAAAATGCCTTTACTGCCCAGGTGTCTCAAGAGACCAGGTGAGAGAGCATATGATGCATTACATCCGACCCATGGGTCTTTCCCAATTCTGACATTTTTCCCATCGCCCACTTTCCATGCCAGGCCTTCTTCGATCACAGAGAAAGCCGCCACCGTTGCCTTCCATATGACAGAAGACTGCTTCGACCCCTTATCCTGGCTACGGATCCAATCTTCCAGGGGAACTGGATCAATATACTTCCGTTTAGTCACCTTTGTCCAAAGGTTCTCCGTCGAGATGAGTCTCCAACCAGACTTAGTAGCCAAAGAAATACTGAATTCAGGAAGCCTTTTGATTCCCCAACCTCCCCATTCTTTTGGCCTGGCGATCTTATCCCAAGCCACCCAAGGAAGATTTGATTTGTCATTCGATCCAACCCATAAAAATCTGCAGCAAAGTCTTCTAATTTTCTCCAAAACACCTTTAGGGATCCAGGTAAGGGCAACCCAATAGACCGGAATAGCTAATAAAACAGATTTTATAAGGGTCACTCTTCCTGCTCTAGACAGCCATCTAAAACTCCAGTGTGATATTCTAGCTTCCAGCTTTGCTATAATCCAGTTCCAATCCACTTTTTTGTAAGAATTCGGTTTTAGCCAGAATCCCAGGTATTTAAAGGGGGAGTCCAAAGGTTGGGACTGATATGGGAAAAGATTTGACATTCTAGAGCGTTCTCTCCTGTTAAGCCCTGACACAATAACTTGTGATTTTCTCAGGTTTATTTGCATACCCGTGGCTTTCATAAAAAGATCAAAAATGATTTTATACTCCTCCATTTCGGAGAGAGATCCGTTTGTGAATATCAGAATGTCATCAACAAAAATTAAGTGAGTAATATAAAGATTTATAGCAACCTCAATACCTTTGATCGTGGCAGACCCTCTGGCTTTATGGATCAATCTGCTGAAGCCTTCCGCCACCAAAAGAAATAGGAGGGGAGATAGCGGACATCCTTGTCTGAGGCCTCTTTGGCTGTTGAAGAAGGGAGAAGCAGCACCATTGATCAGGACAGCAAAGCTAACATTCGAAATACAGCCCATTATCCAACTAACAAATGAATAATTGAAACCCAGGTGTGTGAGCAGCATCTGAAGGTACAACCAATTGATACGATCATAGGCCTTTGAAAGGTCAATATTTAGGATCGACCCCTTCAGCTTCTTCTGTTTGATACTGTGGAGAACTTCTTGGGTGACCCCGATAGCCTCGTGTATTTGCCTTCCTTCCAAAAAACCAAATTGTTCCATAGAGATATTTTTGGAAAGTATGGGAACGAGCCTAGAAGCTATCACTTTTGCAATTATTTTATAAATGCAATTACATAGTGATATAGGCCGGAAGTCATCGAAAGACTCCGACACATCTTTCTTTGGTATAAGTGCAATGAAAGTTGAACTAAAAGGTCTGTAAATTTCTCCTTTCAATCTAGATTCTTCCACAACATCAGTGATTTCAGATCCAATCATATCAAAGAAATGAAGAAAAAGCTCAATAGTCCACCCATCTGGACCGGGACTTTTATCCTTCCCCATACTTTTCATAGCATATTCAACTTCGTCCTTAGAAACAGGGATTGACAGATCCTCATCTTCATCCTCCTCAAAGAAACTAGGAAAACATTGAGCAGTCCGCAAAATTTCACCTATGGTGGCCTCACCTGTATCAGAATAAAGGTTCTGGAAATGCTGCTGTCCCAAGCCCGAGAGCTCAGAGAAAGTATTTACTGCCCTACCTGCTTCATCTTTTAGGCTCCAAATGGTGTTTGCTGATTTCCTTCCTCTTGCATAGTTGTGGAAGAAGCTTGTGTTTTCATCTCCTGACTTAAGCCATAACGCCCTACTTTTGAGTCTCCATTCTTCTTCCTTTGCCAGGAGAATCTGGTTTTGGGATTTTTCCAGAGAAAGGATACGGTCCTTAGATGCCTGAGTAGCGTAGCCATCTGCATCCACGCTTTCCAAAACCTTCAACTCTTCCCTGATTTTTATCAGGTCTTCGTTTTGATGCCGCTGCCTATCTTTTGCCCATGATATGGTGGCTTTCTTGAGCCTTTTCAGATTTTCCATAAACATAAAACCCTTGCTCTCATTGGCATTCTGTGCCGGATGAATCCATGTCGACTTGAAGAGATTAGCGAAAGAAGAATCTTGGAGCCATGAAGGGTTAAATTTAAAAGGAGCTGGTGGCTTTGGAGGGGGAAAAGAAAGGTCCAGAAAAATAGGAAAATGATCAGAGTTCCCAACCTCCTCAACCCATTGACGAAAGAGTGGGACATTTTGAATAAGACCCTCAGAGAGTAAGAAACGGTCCAGTCTCTTTGCGATCCTATCCTCCCCAGAACGTCTGTTCCTCCATGTCGGCTTTAGCTTGGTCGGGGAGGGATCAGATAATTTTTTATCAATGAAGGCTTGTGTGAAAAATTCCGTAAGAGGATCCTCCCTGGCCGAGGGACCCCATGCTTCCGCTCTGCCTAAAGAGAAATTTAAATCTCCACCCAACACCAGCAGTGGGGTGTTCATCACCGATTTGGCAAGCAGATCCGACCAGAAGGACTCCCTACCTTGACAAGGCCCGTAAATATTTACTATTAGGAGAGGGAATGGGAAGTCTGGAGAGATGATTTCCATACCCATAGCTTGCTTCAGCCCCCAACTGTTAGTAACTTTGATTCTTCCCTGTTTAAAGCCAATGGCGAGTCCCCCTGAGTGGCCAGATGAGTCAATTGCAAAAAAAGACCATCCAGGGATAAGAGAGGACAAGCATGCTTCCACCTCCGAGCCTTTCCCCAACGTCTCTTGGAGGAAGAGGATATCAGCTTTTGAATTAGATAACCACTCTCTCAGCGCCAGTTTCTTGGGCTTACTGGCCAAGCCTCTGTAGTTACATGAGGAGAAAATCATTTCTTAACTTGCTCAGGGGACTGCACTGCTCTAAGTGCCCCAAGAATAGAAACTTGCTTTCCGTCCGCTACATCCAGCTTTGCTTTTAATTTTGCTTTGGATATGTCAGATTTTCTTCCCCTTTTGCCCCGAATAACGCCCTGGATAGATGTCCGATCGAGGCCTCCAAAAGCTACGATCTGATCGGCCTTGTTCCCCAAGGACCTGAGGTTGTATGGACAGGGCGTCTTTTGAGCACGGGGCGAAAGGGGAGGCCAGTGCTTGTCGCAGTTCAAATCTGGTGGATGCAGATTTTCAGGAGGAGGCTCCATGCCAGATTGTGGCTCCAAAATCGCGATATCACTCGACATAATTTCCTTTGCAGAGATAGGTAAATGAGGGGAAACCGTAATGGATTCTTTGACATTTACAAAAGCTTGAGAAATGATATTAGAAAGTGGATTTGACTTAGCCGAAACCTCCGATGCTGAGGAGTTTTGATCTTGTGTAGTGTGCTGATTGGTTTCCGTCCCAGCGCCGACTAGCGGGGGATTATCTGTAGTAGCTTCCTTATTCGCCCGAGAATCTGCATCAAAATCCTTTATTCGGAAAAACCCAGGATTAAGTCCCTCCTCTGTCTGATGTGGCCTTACCTCCTTCGCTGGCTCGGATTGAGTTTGGAAATTCCTTTTGTTCTTGAGAACAGGGGACCTCCATAGCCGACTTCGCCTCCTGAGCATAGGGCATTTCTTGGCTAGATGTCCATATTCATGGCAAATATGGCATCGGAACGACAAATGCTCATAATCTAATAATTGCTCAAAAATGAAATCCTTATACTGTAGATTAATAGTTTTCCGCAGGCCTTTGCTCAGGTCGATATATGCCAAGATTCGGGCTGTCGCCTTTATTTTCGACTCCTTAAACGACAAATCAGCCTCCAGGAAAGATCCCAGCTTATTTCCAATAGACTTGAAAACAGCCTCCGTCCAGAGGAAGATCGGGAGACCGGGAGCCCGTACCCAAACTAGAAAGACCTGAGTATTTTCCTTCATGGCGTCAAAAAGAGGAGTCCAGCGCTTCAACAGAACTGGAATATGCCCCATGAACCAGTTTTTACCCAACATCCAGTTTGCTGCATCCTTATCTTCAAACCGGAGAGTGAACCATCCTTTAACGAGACATTGGGCCTCAAAACGAAGGGGAGATGGGTTTGAAAAATGATCTTCGCCCCATGACTGTAGAAACGCTGGAGATAATTTCTTTCCTCGAGCTCGGCCAACTACAGTGCAGTCAACGACCTCCAGTGTTTCATCAATCGATACTTCCATTCCCAGAACCAGGTTTCCCCCCGGATCTAGTGACCCAATGGCCCTTTGGGATTTTCTTTTATCTCCCTTGCTTCTAAAAACATCTTCATGAGCCTTAGTATCCCCGGGAGAGTCCGACCAATCTACCTCCTCCTGAGGCGATTCCACTGAATGCACAGCCTGTTGGAATAAGGGACGTTTTGTAGAAGGATCTCCGACATGTAATTTCTCAGAGAAAAAACCCCTTGTAGGAGCTTCAGACACCCTTGGGGCTTCTTCATTGAGTCCATGACTCCCCTTGCATCTCTGTTGGCGCTGTGCTTCAGGGATAAACTGGTTTCTTGAGAGCGATGCCCTGGAGAAATGAGAGGAGCCCCCGGTAGGAAACTCCTTCCAAGTACCCAACGAGCGGCCCAAAATTTCAGATCCTTCCAGTCCGATGGAAGAGAGATTCCCGCAGACCACTGACTTGCCTTTAAACGTCGAAGACAACCCGACTGTTAAACGCCCTTCCTACTCATCGTGCACTGCACTTTTCTCTTTAGCAAACTGATTTGAAGCCGATTTATTCTCAGCAGCAGGGTTCCCATCGAGATGCAAGAAAGGGGGCAAAACCGCCACTGAATGAGAAGTCGGTTCAAAAAAAAATTTGCCGCCAAAATACAGGTCTACGTTTTTTTCGGTGGTTTCTTTGCCCCACATGGACAAGATATCCTCCAATGACGGGTCAAGGTCCACCAACTCCTTCGGATTATCCATGGTTGGTGAGCACCTGGGGAGGAAAACGACAACAGAGACCGCAGACAGATTCCCGACGCCCTCAAAACCACAAGACTGAGCCTCGTCGAAACATTAAACGGGAACCCCAAGGCGAAATCCGACAGTGTGAAACAGGGGAAACAACCCTGCAAACCAGTTGGCCTGCCACAAAAAAGACCTCCAGCTGTCCACAAAAAAGCAGGGAAATATAATAGCACCTCTGGGAACAGCAGCAGAAAAGCTGGAACGGCGATTACTGTCGTTTGTCGCAGCCTGAGCGGGGGCTCACCCGAAACCCGCGCCTCCATATCCACGAAGATTGCCCATTAGCCCCTCTGGTTTCTTTTAGTTATTAGTTATCTTGATAAGTGTGTTTATATAAAAAAGTGAGTGCTAAATTTTATTTCAAATATTATCGGTATATTCTAGATTAAGAAAAAAATCCAATCAAATATTGTGATTAACTTTATTAAGTTGTGTTTTATAAATAAGAATTTGTGATTATTTGAATTATTAAAAAAGAATTTGTGATGTAACTAACTACTATTATAAGTTTTAAATCTCCTGTTATAATTGTCTTTTTTATTTGCATCAATATCTTAAGCTTATTGACCTTCATTTATCATATTAAATTAATGAAATTCTATGTTTACATGGAGAGGTGACAATGAGAGATGGAATTTGACTAGGTAATTTGTTTGTCAAATACAATTAAAATTTTACAAAACTGTCAAAATATTTCTAAAAAACTGTCAAAATATTTCGTTTAAAACTCTGAAAACTAAGTGAAAACATGTAAAATAAAATCATTAAAAAAAAATTAAAAATATGTGAAAACAGTGAAATTTAACGCATGAATCTATTTTAAAATTCAACCTTGGTGGCAACCGCGCAACCCTTCTAGCGACCTTTTATCCTTATGGGTATATTTTTCTGCTTTACTCTCTTCCTCTCTAGTCGAGGTGGCCACCCTTCCAGCCACGTTTTATTTTCCAAAGGATGTCTATATTTTCATGCTTTACTTTATTCATCACCATTGGAGGTAGGAAGGAATTTGAAGATGAAGGATATCAATAGTCGTGTACAATTTTTAATGATATTTGATAGAGAAATCGCCCCCTCGCCACTAATGCATGCCTCAAATTTCATCATCGTCTCTTCTTGGCGTGCATATTTGTCCACCTGGCACCGATCCGTCAACTCGATTTAATTCTTGAATGACAGAACAGCATTTTTCAAATTCGTTCATCGTACGTCACGTAGTCATTTTTCTCGTTTGTGCTTCACAATCGATGTGATACACATTAAAAAACAAAAACAAAAATGACGTGGAAATAACATCCCAGAAACGTGGGCGCATGCGTAAAGTATTAAGAAATGCATGCAATACCTGTCACAACATATATGGCAGATGCTTCTGTTTTTATCCTTCAAATGAATTCTGGTTCAATGAACCGATTTCTATCGGTTAGTTCATTTGATTTTATGGCTTAGATATTGGAAATTGTTTATGGACTGCGGCGTTCAAGCTAAGAAATTCCATACTTGCGGTCATTTCAGACCTTTTTATCATTGGGATGACCTGTAAATGTTTTAATTAATAAACCATTGATGCTGAGTTTCCGCATGTTCTGAATACATTTTTCAGGATCAAAATAAAAAGTCATCATGTTTCTGAATACAAAAACATTTCCAGCTTATATATCTATGGAAGACTTCAAATATCAAATTTAAGACAGAGAATGTAGTCTAAAGTTCAAAGTGTAATCTATGTAACAACGACATATGTCAGTACGTAGATGAAACTAGCAGTTTGCAAAAACGATTATGGGAGATCGATGTGCCCCTCTTCCCCGTAACACCATTAGAAACAAAGGTATAGTAAATCTATCCTTTTATATCATTCAAACTCCTTTTGGATGGGGAGTCTATTGTTTCATTTAGTTCTCTGAAAATATGTTGAATGTCAAAACTATTAAAAGATTGTATGAGAGTACTTGTCCTCTCCTTCCAACCTCTGAGATCATGGGATCGAATGTCGAGTTGCTCAAGATGTTATGAGTAATAGCCATGAAGTCTCCATAAACCTAAATATTGTGGATCTGTTTTTCTCTTGCAAACCATAAAATGCCCCATAATGCTACCATCTTCACCCTAGAGTTTGTGTCCATGCCCCCAAACCAATGCAATTGGTAGTGAGAATTTTCACTAATGCGAAGCCAAGCTTCACATCCACATCTCCCCATCTAAGTTGCACCATCGGAAAATCTTGCCGATAGGATCATCTGTGGGCACAAAATCCTCCTTGACACATCCTTGAAGGTCTTTTTCTATGGTTTTATATATTCTATCAAGGCAATAATCTTAGAGCATATCCTATAAACATTATATTGAAGCCCCCAAAACATGAGGTGATTTCGGACCTTCCAGATCTCCCAAATAACAAATATGGGAATGTATCTGATTATACCATTTCCATTCAGACCCCACCGTAGACATTGCTCCATTGAAGTGAAACTTTTGAAGGCAATTTGAAGAAGGAAAGTGTATCCGCCCATATCCAAAAAGCAAACATGCAAAAGTGAAAAAGACGAAGAACGATTTCTAAATCACCACCGCAAAGTGGATACCGCCCAGGGCCATGAAAACCCCGTATGCAAATATTTTCCCTGGTTAATATACTATTCTTCTAGGTCAGCCAATTGAAAAGTATTATTTTCAGAGGTGTGTGCAGTCTCCATAGATCCATAGACCACGACACCAATGTGGACTCCTGTGTATTGTGCATAAAGTGTAGATAATTTTTAACAACCACCACAACCCCTTTCCTTAGAGGCCCATCCCATGAAAGAGAGTCACCTCTCTCATTCCGACATAGAACAACTCTTTTTAGAGATGTAGCATAGATATCCCAATCCTGAGCGCTCAATCTTGACATCCCAAGTAGTGTCACCATATTCTAAAGTGGATGAACACCATTCCATCCATTGATTACATGACTCGACATAAAGATACCCTTATGATGTAGAGCCTTAATCGTGTCTGCCATCAAGGTTGTGGAATTTGGTATGCCAACTATCCTTTCCCACCCAATAACCAATAAATTTCCGTTTCCAAATGACCACTTCAACCTCTGCAAGAACCAAGTCTTCACCTTTTGGAATCCAAACCATATATACAATCCTCCTAATCCCTATCTCGCCCATCTTAATCTAGTACAAAATTGGCATGTGTAAATGATATTTAGCCGAAATGATTTGTCCCCAAATTCCTTCATCGAATAAGGCATGCCAGAGAGATTTTATTAACAAAGACTTACCGAAGACTTGTATGTTCAGTGTCCCCCATCCACCTAGTTCTTTAGGCTTTGAAATGGAGGCCATGCAATTAAATGGTACTTTCGTTCCTTATCAACACCAAACCACAAGAAACGTGCCAATATGGATTGAATTTTAGATAAGATATGAGCAGGGATGGCAAAGAGATGCATGTAGTATGTAGCCAGTTGTTGTAGTATAGATTGAATTAAGGTGAATCTCCCACCCAATGTGAGCCAATGATGTGTCGACCCCTCAAGTTTTTTATCAAATTTGGAAAGTAACCATGTCCAGTCCTCCGAACAGTGGCCTATTGGTTTCAGTCTGAATCCTAGGTAGGTAAAATCGTCTTGTAGTCTCTTAGTGCCCACTCCAAAAATGTTAGTGATGTGTTGAATCTCACCCATGTCACCAGATGACAAAATGAGCATAGACTTCTGCCCATTTGTGAGGAGGCCTGAAGCCTCTCCAAAGCGATGCATATAATGTAGTGCCTCCCATTGCATTCTTGAAATCATGCCAAATGTAAGTATATCATCGACAAAGAAAAGGTGTGTTATACTGACCTCTGGAGCCATATGCAATCCCTTGAACGTTCCCAAATTCTTTGCCAAGTTTATCTTCTTGTTGATGCCATCCATAACAAGAATGAAGATGAGTGGTGATAAGGAGCATTTATGTCTCATACCTCTGTCAGCTCGGAAAAATGAAGTGGATAAACCATTTACCATAACAACAAGCCAAATATTAGCCACACATGCCATAATCCATTCAACATTCTGGATCTCCAACCCAACCTTTAGAAGAATAAACCTAAGAAATGCCCAATCCACACAATCATATGCCCTTTGCAAGTCAATCTTCATTACCACCGCTTCCAATTTTTTAGTGTGGAATGTATGGATGCATTCCTGAGCAATAGAAATATTTTTTTCTTATGCCTATTCGATCTCCAAAATAATCTAGCCACCCTAATCTTCTTATGATATTCGAGCCCTAATCTTCTTATGAGATTTGAGAAAAAAACATCTATGTTGAAAAAATACTATAAAACTACCTTCTATATTTTGAATGAAGTAATGCAATATTGAACCCAGAGACCCATTCTACAACTTAATACGAGGGATATGTGTAATTCCTTTAATACTCAACTTGGAATTCACACATATGTATTTTAAAATTAAAAAAAATGTAAGTTATAATAAACAACAAAAATGAATATACATGTTTTCAATAGTTTTAATTAAAAACATTATTAAATATTAATAATCTCACTCTCATTGTGATCACTCAATTTGTTGTTCATGTTACAACACACTATTAAAGATATGTGGTAAAATATTTCACTCACTCCTAGTTGCTAGTTGTAGATAAAATATTTAGATGTCCATGTGAAGTACAACATAATTTTATATCAACTTTTAAAAAACCATAGAGTAATTAAAATGAAATAAATATTTTCACTAAAGTACAAGTAAGATGTATAATTTTCAACCCATGGGGTGTAGCTCAATTGTTGATCACCTTGTTATGAAGTGACATGTAAAGTATGAGGTTCAAAGTTCAAATCCCTATGGGTTAGACCAACAATATATATATATATATATGTGTGTGTGTGTGTGTGTGTATTCAATGCCTAAAATAATTCACTTAATTCTTAATATAAAATTAAGATGTTATGGCCTTGAGCTTGGCCTTAAATCACATTAAAGCACATTTGCCTAAAATAATTGGCTCAATTCTTAATATAACATTAAGATGTTATAGCTTGAGCCTAGCTTTAAATCACATTAAAGTGCATTTATTGAAAGTTCACAGGTTCAATTTTCTCGACAAAAAAATATGTTACTTTTAAAACAATTTTACTAATTTTAACAACAATTAGAAGATCTTAAATGTATGGATTTAATTTTACTTTATCAGATTTAATTGTAAACAAACATGTGATATAAGAGCTTTCTTAAGCTTAAAATATTACCAAAAAAATGTTATTTTTAAAACAATTTTACTAAATTAACAACAATTAGAAAATATGGATTTAATTTACTTTGGCAAATTTAATTGTGAACCAACATTTAATAAAAGGCTTCGTTAATCTAACAAGGTAGTAGAGAGAAGGTACCAACAAGCAATTAGAAGATCTCAAAGATAAGGAATTATTTTTATTTTTTCATATTTGATTGCGAACAAACATACGATACACGAGCTTTGTTAGGGTTTAAACACTTACATTTATTAAATAAAGGGAAAATCTATAATTCACTTGATTCTTAATATAAGATTAAGATTTTACATTTAAAAAAAATATTATTAAAAAAATACTCAATATAAATTATAAATATAGATAATCAATGTTATGTTAAATATTTCAATGTCAAGGAAACAAGTATATATATGATAAAAAGTTTCTTAGTTTTCATTATTATGTAATTTGGTCATTTTTCAAGTATACTTTTACGTCAATTTTTGTTTCAATAAAGATTTGGTTGAAATCATAACTTTAATATATATAATTTATACAATCAAATGTTGAAGAAGATTTTCAAGGCGTTGATTCCATTTATACAGTGAAAAAATGCAATTTAATAATAATATAAAAAACAATATTAAATCATATAATATATATATATATATATCTATGCTGAATTGGTAACAATTTTCCAAAGATCAAATAAAAGATCAAACCTAGTAGTTGCCACTATAACACCAAGACTATATTCAATATTCCATAAGCTATATATACCAGGAAGTTATGACTTAGTAAGAACCTACTACTTGAGCCTTATCACAAGGGGCAAAAGACGTTTCCCAGGGGGATTTGAAATAGATCTCTATCAAGCTTCTAAATCAGTCAAATATCTTAAGATGCAAAGATTTTTTCTTTTAGTTTTTCATTTTAAAAGATATTTACACCTAAAAAGATTTGATCTTTCTAAACACTTACTATGTGATAGCCCCACCCATGGTTCTCACAAAAAATGCATTGTAAATACTTGTACAAATATAAAAACTTAAAAGGGGTTGAGTCAAAGGAACACATATTCAAGAGTTGAGGAGGAGGATTGCTTGCTTAGGATGTTGAGGTTTTCTTGTGTAGAAAATCTGAAATTGTTGGACAAACATAAAAAGTTTGTTGGTGCATGAATTTAATGAGCTAGTTATTAAAATTGAATGAGTTGCAATGGAAGGTACATAGGCCCATGCACTTGGGAACCTGCATAAGGAAAAAGAGATAAGATATTAAGAAGGGAACAATGCAATGCAAGAAAAGGAGGACAGGGCAGTAAATGCCATCTTAGGAAAATAGGTCAGAGGAGGAAAAGGAGGGTATCTAAATTCATGTTGAAGGCAGGAGAGAAGGCACGAAGGAGAGCAACATAAAACATATAACTCTAGTTTGATCAGGAGGCAGTGCAAAAGAGAAGAGAAGAGAAGAGAAGTGGATTGGTTCTTTGGTTCCTTGGAAGTTATGGGTTGAGTTGCTAGTCTTTGGAGCCCTATAATAGCTTGGGTTCCCTAAAGGCTGTGGATTGAGATAAGATCACTAGAGCTCTGTAACAACTTGGGTCCCTGGAGGTTGTGGATTGAGACAACGTCTCGAGAGCCCTATAACAACTTCGGTCCCCTGGAGGTTGCAGGTTGAGATAAAAGACTCTGGAGCCATGGACATCTTAAGAAGAGACTAATCCTAAAGCAACATCAAATGAAGACTTGGTTGAAGACATTTAGTTACAACATTACTATTACAATGGATTTTGGACTCCCTGGAAAGGAGTGAATCACTATGTATGCACTTGGGGTGAGGCAAGAACATCTAGACTCCATGTGTTGAAGAAGATGGAAGCAATTAGTTGGTAGGATTTTGGAAGTAGGTCCTCTATATTCCCTATTTCAGTTGGAAGTTGGTATTTTAATCCCACAAGCAAGCTCCTCAGTTTCTGGAATCTAACTCAGGGGTAATAGTTGCGAGTAAGTGTGGTTGTAGTTGTCTATAGTTATGTGGAGAGCCTTTGTCCCAAACTTAGTTGCCCTATAAATTTAAAGATAAGTAACCATCTGGGCTTATTCACACATTGATTAATTTATGATGCATTTGTGGTTGAAATGGCTCTAGATTCCTGGACTGTAGTAGTGTTGTTGATGTAATGAGCACATTGTGATTACTCCTTAGTATGGAGATGGATTTTATGGTTATGACCAATATATATATATATAGATGGCGATATATGTATGTGTTTGAATTTTGAAATTGTTTTTGTTATTAAATGAATTACTCCTCGGTATGAAGATGGATTTTATGGTTATGACCAATATGTATATATGGCGATATATGTATGTGTTTGACTTCTGAAATTATTTTTGTTATTAAATGAATTACTCAAGTGTGTGCCTCTAAAATGGAAAGAGGCGATGTGTTAAGTGTTTGCTAATGCTATCATAACCTATAATATGCAACAAAATGTAAATGGATAAACTTGATAACAAAGATTATGCCACACCTCTACATTGCAATTTTGTTCTTTATGAAATACATAACAATGTTGCTAAAAACATATATGTGAATAACTTAAGGAAAACATGACTGCGACAGGCAGTGGAAGGATAAAAAAGGACATGGAATAAAACTTGGGAACCTTGGGCATATAAACCGATTTTATTATGATGAATGATTGCAAGGAGATTGCCTACTTGGCAAGGTCTATGGTTGCATACATATAATTATTCGTATAGCTACATGCCTATGATTTTACATAGGAAGCGTTGCTTAAATGTTGGAAGAGTTATGATATATTTAAGTACAAGGATAGTTAAATTCCTTGCATCAAGGCTTAGTCATCCTTGCATGATTAGCAGTCTAGATGTCTTCCGCTAGATTCCTAGTGTTGTTGGTTAGGTATTGGATGGTCCTACATAGTACCATACAGCTACTTGCAGTCTTGCATTGAAGTCAGAAATCCTTGGTGTGTGGCAGGAGAGTTAAAGCCCTTTAGGGGTTCACTGTAGGCCCATGAAAGAGCATGGCTGCAGGAGTGCCTACACCAACACGCCAGGGAATTCCCTACTTCTATACAGGGAATATCATATGGCCAGGAACTCATTGGAGAGGCCTTTGTCCAAGCTTAGGAGGGATAGAACCATGGGGTGCATTAGCAAGCCACTTTTGTCACTGTTGTCGTTGAGTGATGATGCCATTCACAGTATTTACCAAACCCATGTGGTAGAGATATAGTCAAAATGATCAATGAGAAACGATCAATGAGGAGATGAAGTGAGCTCTCACGTTGCCATACGAAATCTAGGTCAGGCTCATAGCTCAAAGGTTGACAGGGTTTCCCTAGTCAAGCAATGATAGAGTCAAGCGAAAAATCAATGCGGTGCAGGATGCAAAATATTAAACTTATAACGAAAATCTAGCGAATCTTATCCTCACACTGATCCAAACCATATTTGTGGAGACTTTTCATTAGCTTGGCCTGATTTTTCTTTAACGCAATCTGATGAAGAAGTGGCCACGTGGCCCAAAACTTCCATCCCGGAGGGATTAGCCTAGAGACTTATATTTTGTAGCAAAAGGATTGAATGAGATGACCTCAACTAGGGATGAGTTGGCGAACACATAATTTCGACATGGGTGTCATTGGCTGGGGGTGGTGCCCACTGAACAATGAAACCCTAAAGATCTTGTTTGGCAGCGCCACGAGCAAATGCGATGATATCAACTACTACAAAATCTCAGTGGATACACTACTGTCCAAAAGGAGGCCCTACCTACTAAGTTTGCCCAGTGGCCTTCACCTAGAAGAACAAGGGGGAGTGGTTAAGGAAAGTATTAGGTAAGACCTTACAGGATGACATAAGGTAGGTGTGTGCTAGTGCCCGCAGTGGCAGAGGCTGCTATTGGTGTAAAGTGGGTCACATGACAGGTGAGCTCGTGGTCCTGGGATTGGTTGGAGGTGAACCCAAGACTTGTCAACCCACTGCTATGAACCCAGAGGAATGATGGAGGATGAGAGTGAGAAGGCATCAGGACAGGGAAGCGAGATGACATGTGCCTGAATAGTATACCATTGGTTGAATTTGAGTTGGTGGGGTCAGGCGAGGAGGGCCTCCATGTACACTAGGCGTAGTGAGATTGGTGTAAAAAGGCCCACCTACCAATTAAGCCCAATAGTTCTCACCCAAAGGTGCAAGAGGAGTGGCGAAGGAAAGGGTTGGGGGATGATTACTGAGATGACATAAGTATGACCTTGTGGATAGGTTTTTCATCCCTACTACCTCCCCATTGGTTGCGAGCAGCCCATTTTCACACGTAAGCCCAACAGTGAAGCCCAAATTTCAACAAAGGGTCGCTCTTTGTAAATCGATGGGATGAGAGAAGTAGACCAACATAAGATGGGTGCGTGGAAGGGCCTACACCAAGGTTGACAACCTATTAGTGGGGAAGTGGCCCCACATGATAGGTCATCTTGATGGATCGACCCCAGACGTATCGAGAGTTGCAGCAAGGAAAGCACCGGGAAGTCAAGGTCGAGGTGATGTGGGAGGTTATGGTGGCAATCAACAATCAGAGTGATGTGGTCCAATGGGAAGAAGGTTGCGCGGTCCTGCCGTCCTCGTAAGCCTGGAAGGGAGATCCCGTGGGATAAAAAGAAACATGCTTAGGAATCATCGGGAAAGGGTAAGCAGGGTGGCTTGTCCAATGAGACAAACTCGATAGGCATAAGAGTGCTATGTTTGAAGGCGTCGAGAAGCCTAAGTGAAATTCAGTGGGAAAAAACAAATTTTACCCCATTCCTCTAACGATATTTGAGGGTTGGGTATGTTACATGTGGTATTGGAGCATTCAGGTTCAACACTTGGATTGGATGGGCTCTATCACGAGTGAGTAATGATTTTTAGAAGAGTAACCAATAAATTATTTAGGTGTTAAAAGTCAGTCTAACTAATTAATTGCATATCTAATGGGTGTATTGACTCTGCGAGCTATAAGCCAACAATACGTTGTTGAGTTGAGATCACATGCTTGAATGTGCAATTAATAATTGCTACTTATGCAATAATATGGATTGTTTTGTTGCTGATATTTACACAATCAAGTTGCTTGTTTGTTGATGAAATTACATATTCTGTGATTAATGCATATGAATTATTAAATGTGGTTAGTATGCTAACATGATTGTTCTGTCAGAGCAGGGTTCTCCATGACAACTCCATAAATGCAAGGTTCATGATTATTATGATGTTTAATTGATTATTTCATGTAAAATCTAATAGCGTATGTGGTTGACAACACTTCACAAGCAACATAAGGCAAAGGAAATACAAAAATGGTGACTGGAATGGTTGAGTATAGTTTTGATTAATCATAGCATGGAAGTGACTGGGTCATGGTTAATGAAGAAGAAAGATCAGTGAACCAAGGGGGAGGGAATCACTACCGAGATTGGATGGACACCTCAATATTCCTAAGAGATAAAGTGAGAAGATCCAAGGCAAATAATGAGAGGATGGTGAGAGCTCAAGAAAGAAAAACTGAGATCAATGTGATTATTGTGCAAAGTCTCTTAGATTGGTAGAGGCAGAGGTAGTCTGATAGGAGGACCATTCATATAGACGAGAAGAGCGATCATGAGATAGAAGAGAACACCAATGGAGAAGATGGTGGCAAGTCCAAGAAAGGTACAAGCAGGGAAGCAAGGACACAATGCCAGGAGATGTATCTTTGAGCACCCCAAGAGGAGGAACTAGCACACATAGGCATCATTCTAATATACCATCTAGTTCTGCTGCCAGGAAGCACCATCGCCATTCTCACCATTATCATTACCATCATCCAAAAAGAAAGGGAAAGGATTACATGCCTGAAGAATTTAAGAAAGCTAAGCCACTTGAATTTGATGGGGATATGAAGAAAGCAGAGGATGCAAAAGCTTGGTTGTTGGGTATGAAGAATTTTTTCAGAATACACGACTATTCTGACAACATGAAAGCTAGAATCGCCACTTATGGCCTGAAGGGGAAAACTAATATATGGTGGGAGGCTTTGAAGAATGTTAGAGCCATTGTTGAGAAAGAATTGATCTAGGATGAGTTGAGAATATATTTAGACAACAATACCTATCTGAACGTTATTATGATAGCAAGGGAAAGGAGTTATATGAACTCAAGATGGGGTAGTTATCAGATGAAGAATATGTCAATAAATTCCTAGGACTATTGAGGATGTATCATATCTCAAGAATGAAAAAGCCAAAAATCAAAGGTTTGTTAGCGGGCTACCTATGGCATTCATAGATAAAATCGAGTTGTTGGAACCACCTATGCTAACAGACACTATTGAAAAGTTTAAGCACTATTATGAGCAGACAAAATGCCAGCCAAAAATAAAGAGTAATTGGCAGGCCAAAAGTAGCGCTCGAAACAAGAAGAGTTGGCTCAAGAAAGGCTTAGATAAGAGAGAAGGTAGGCAATCAAATCATGTAAGACAACCTTAGCAAAAAGCTAATGTTGTCGTTAAGAAAAATGTGCAACGACCATTGTCAGGTTAGCCCAAGTTTGAAGGCTAAGAGCCACTCATATGTTGGACTTGAGGTGAGAACCATAGAAGAAGGGATTGTCCACTTTAGCCAATTTTGAACCAAATATTTATAGTGCTCAAGAGGCTTGCACAGTGGGTGAGGTGGTTGGAGCATGCAAAGAATTTATGCAGCAATGGACAACTCCCAAGTGGATTACTAGGCATTTGTCCTTGAGATGGAAGGTAAGCTACATGATCAAATTGTTTCCATTCTAATCGATCCAGATTCTAATTATATTTATGTTAGCCCAAAGCTTGTTGACAAATGCAACCTAGTCAGGGAATTGCATGAAGAACCATGGCTCATTCAACTAGAAATTGGGACAAAAAGGAAGATCAACCATTGGGTAAGGTCATGCGCATTCAAGCTTAGTGACATGCCCACAATGACACACTTGAATGTATTTCCATTAGGTGTGTATGGCATATTGTTGGGTATAGAATGGTTGTACTTACACCAGACCAAGGTTAATTGCTATGAAAAAGAAATTGAATGCTTGGATGAGAAAGGAGTAAAAAGGGTGTTGCAAGGCAAGAAAAATCCCATTTTAGTACGAATGATCGCTATTATGAAAGCTAAGTGCAACAACAGAAAATGATGGTTGTTGTTTGTAGTACAAGTTTCCAAGAACGAGAAAGATGACAATGAGATTGAAAACAAGGAAGATGAATTGCTAAAGAGGTATCATGTTTTGCAGCAGTATGCAGATGTCTTCTCAGTGGAGGTTCTTGGATTACCTCCTGAAAAAGAGATAGATTTATTTATTGAGTTGGTATCTGGGGAAACCTCAACATCCAAGAAATGTGTAGGATGACCACCCCAGAGTTGGTCAAACTGAAAGTGCAGCTAAAAGAAATACTTGACAAGGACTACATAAGGCCAAGTGTCTCCATGGGGAGAACTTGTACTGTTTGTAAAGAAGAAAGATGGAACCCTTAGGTTATGCATCGATTACAAATAGTTAAATAAGGTGACCATTAAGAATAGGTACCCATTTCCAAAGATTGATGACCTCTTTGATCAGTTGAGGGGAGCAAAATTTTTCTCCAATTTTAACATGAGATGAGGCTACCATCAAGTAAGAATCAAGGAGGAGGACATTCATAAAATTGCTTTCAGGACATGATATGGGCACTATGAGTTCGTAGTAGTACCTTTTGGGATGACTGATTCCCCTACCATGTTTATGTGTCTAACAAACAATGTGCTTTGTCCATATTTGGACAAGTTTGTCATTGTGTTTGTTGATGACATATTGGTGTACTCAAGGATGAAAGAGAAACATGAAAAGCATCTAGTTGTTGTGCTACAATTGTTAAGAGAGCACAAGATTTATGCAAAACTTAGCAAGTGTGATTTCTTCCAATCACATATAAATTATTTGGGGCATATTGTCTCCAAGGAGGGGATCTCAGTTGATCCTAAGAAGATCAAGGCCATACTGGAGTGGCCAAATCCAAAGAATGTGGACGAGGTTAGGTCATTCATGGTATTGGTAGGATATTACATGAGATTTATCAAAACATTATCTAAGATAGGCCATCCCATTACAACCTTGTAGATAAAAGGAAAGAGATTTGAGTGGAATTTACAATGTGCATAAAGCTTTGAGCAGTTAAAGAAGTTGCTCACCAATGCACTAATGTTAAGATTTGTAGATCCTAAAAAGGATTTCGTGGTGTGCACTGATGCCTACAAAGAAGGACTTGATGGAGTCTTGATACATGAAGGACATGTAGTATGCTATGAGTCCAGGGAGTTAAATGAACATGAGGTGAATTATGTAACTCGTGATTTAGAATTGGTTGCCATCATTCACACTTTGAAAATGTGGAGGCATTACCTCCTTGGAAGAAAATTTATGCTCATGACAAACTATGGTGGACTCAAGTATTAGTTTGAATAACCCAATTTGAATGTTAGGCAAGCAAGATGGTTGGCTACACTGACTGAATTTGACTTCACAATCAAGTACATAAAAGGCAAAGAAAACATGGTTGTTGACGCTTTGAGTAGAATAATTCAAGTAAATCACTTGGCAGTTGTAAGTTCTTATAAAATAGACCTGGTAGAAAGGGTAAAAAATGTTGGGAAACAAGATGAAAAATATTAGCAAGTGAAGGAAAAATTGTTGCAAGGTGGTGAGGATGAAGAATACCACCTCACTGATGACAACCTAGTCAAGTTTAGAAACAAAATTTATGTGCCAAACAATAATGAAATCAAAAGACTGATACTTAAGGAGTTCCATGTTATTCCTTATTCAGTCCATCCAAGATAACAAAATACCCTTACAACGATTAAAAAATACTATTATTGGCCAAATTTGAAAAAGAAAGTGGTTGATTTTGTGGCCAAGTACATAGAATTCCAGCAAGTAAAGGTTGAGTGCAAATATTTGGTAGGATTGTTGCAACCTATCCCCATTCAAGAGTGGAAGTGGGAGGTAATTTCTATGGATTTCATTACTGGATTTCCTAAAACCACCAAGCAACATGATGCAATCATGTTGGTGATTGAAAATATGAGAAATGTAGCTTATTTTGTGGCAGTCAAGTCAACTAACTCTGCAAGTCACATAGCACAAATCTTCATAAAGGAGATTGCGAGGCTACATGGTATCCCTAAGAAAATTGTGTCAGAAGGAGATGCTAGGTCCACTTCCAAGTTTTGGAAGGAATTGTTTACAAGATTGGGAATAGAATTGGCATTTAATGCAACATATCATCCCCAAACATATGGGAAAATGAAGAGGACTAACAAAATCCTTGAGGACATGTTAAGGATGTATGTAATGAATAATCCCAAGAAGTGAGAAGGATATCTTCCACTTGTGGAATTCGCATACAACAATGGATACCAATAATCATTAAAGATGAGCCCATTTGAGGCATTGTATGGCAGGAGTTGAAACACTCCTATTAGCTGGAGTGATCTAGTGAATAGGGTCCTTGTTCGAACTGATATGCTCAAGGAAATGGTGCAGTAAGTTTAGATCATAAAACAAAATTTGAAAGTGGCACATGATAGGCAAAAGAACTATGTAGAGCAACATAGGGTGCACAAGGAGTTCCAAGTTGGGGAACATGTTTACCTAAGAATTAAACCCAAGAAGAGTTCCATAAATATTGGGACATGTGCCAAGTTGGCACCACGATATTCATGTGGTCCTTTTGAGATCCTTGAGAGGATTGTACCAATGGCATATAGGCTATCTTTACCTCCATTAGTTAGAGTTCATGATGTTTTCCATGTCTCTTTCCTTAAAAGATATGTACAGGATTCTAATCATGTGATTGATTGGTATGTGCTATAGGTGGAACCAGCAGGAGTGTTCCAACTAGAGCTAATGTGCATTCTAGACAGGAGGAGTGTCACGCTCCGAAATTGATCCATTTAACACGTCAAGGTGCAGTGGAAGAAATTTTGGCTAGAGGAGATCGCATGGGAAATGATTGATGCCATGAAATCTAATTATTTGTTCATAAAGTGTGTATATAATTGTAGATATTGTATAGAGTTATGTATGTAAAGCTCCATGAAATTGTATGTGTTGTGTTTTATTTCGTGTGTTGCATATGGGGTGAAAGAACACTGAGGGAAGTGTTCCCTCAAGGGGGAGGGGTCTGTGATAGCCCCACCCATGGTTCTCTCATAATATTCATTGCAATGTTTTTTACAAATATTAAAATTTAAAAAGTGTTGAGTCAAAGGACACTGATTCCAGAGTTGAGGAGGAGGATTGCATGCTTGGGGTGTTGAGGTTTTTTTGTGCAAAAAATATGAAATTGTTAGAAAACCATAAAAATATAGTTGTTTCATGAATTTAATGAATTAGTTATTAAAATTGAATGAGCTACAAAGGAAGGTATGCAGGCCCATGTACTTGGAACCTGCACAAGGAAAAAGGTATAATAAATTAAGAAGGGAACCACACAATGCAAGAAAAGGAGGACAAGGAAGTAAATGTGAGCTCAAGAAAAGTGATCATAGGAAGAAAAGAAGGGTATTTGAATTCATGTTGGAGGAAGGAGAGAAGGAACATAGGAGAACAACAAAAATAGAGAACTCTGGTTTGGTCAGGAGGCAACACAGAACATAAGAGAAGAGAAGAGAAGGGGATTGGTTCTCTGGTTCCCTGGAGGCTATTGGTTGAGTTGCTAACCTTTGGAGCCCTATAATAGCTTGGTGTTGACAGTGCTGGACGCACCAAAATTCAAGGGGTATCCCCGATATGTGGTCCCAATTAGACCTCGCACCATTTGGGATAGGAGCCCCACCCAAAATATGGCTTGGTTGTTGGTTTCTTAAAGATTTTCCTTGGCTCTAACTATCAGCAAGAGAGAGGGATGCACATGTACCTTTGAAAAGCAAGTGAGTGTGTCTGGTGTGTGTTCAATAATAGGTGTATCAAGGTTCTTCTACTGCGGAGGAGAAGAGAAGTGATCCTCTAAGAGAGAGGTAATAGTACCACTCTAGTAGAAACACACACAAATAGGAAGAATATGTCTAACATCCAATGGAATAGTCCACAAAGATGCGAAGGTCATTGTAACCAATACAAACAAGAAGGATATGTCTAATGTTCAGTGGGTTAGTCCACAAAGACGCGACAATCATAACAACTATCACAACACATTCTCAATATGATAAGCACTAAAATAACTGAAAGAGTTCAACTACTTTAGTACAGGTGAAAGTAAACATGAATTACAAACATTCACATATTAGTCTTACAAATATTCATAATCAATGCATGAAGAATGTGTTGGCCATAAAGCTTCATATATTAAGTAAAATTTCTCGGACACATGTATAGAATGAACACCACTAGCTCCAATAGTGGAGCATTGGAGCCACTACTTGCTCCCCAAAAGAACTAGTTTGTCTCTCTAATTATTTGCGGGAGGAGCCAAGGTGAAAAGTCCTTTTCTCCTACAATGAGGGTGTATATATAACCAATGGGGTGATGTTTCACTTCCCTTGTGACTCTTTGACTATCCTCATGACTATTTGACTTACTATGACTTTACATGACTCTTCATATGTTGTATGTGTCCTTTGGACTTCAAATTTACAATACATTTTTGAATAAGAAACTACATAATCCACAATAATGATGTGGCATATGAAAACCCATGAAAAGACATGATGTGACACTGCTGACATGGACTGCTTGATGACATATCAATTTCAAGCCACATTCGTTTCTCGTTGTATATATTCTTGAGAATGCTCTTCTATACACCTCCATATGGCTTAGAGGTAAGGAGTCTTCAATGATATCAAGTCTTGAGCTAAGGTCGCAAACTGGTGTCCCTTTGCCTTATCTTGATTAATCAGCTTGCATAATCAACTACTAAGGTGTCTTCCAACATGTTTCCCTTCTGCATGTCCTTCTTCATCATCTTATCATGGTATGATAGAGTACCGACATCTGCAATTCACTCATGATAGGACGACATCGGTCTGATAAACCCCTAGTCTAAGATGTTGCATGTTGATCCACTAACTGAGCTAAAAATGGATTGCACACTGAGGGAGAGGCTTAGTTACTGTGAAATTTCATAGCTCAGGTAGTTAGGGGTGAAGCTTGAGCCTTGAGACTACATAATGTGCAATTCAAGGTGGACTGGGTAGGTAGATTACGTAGTTTGGGACTCAGTTGTTGGGTGTGTGTTATATTCTTTCCACAACTAGCCCCATGTAGTGCATAGTATTGGGAGGAAGGAACTGCACATTGCACAATGTCAAGGGGCAGGGTTGTATCTTGATGGCTAGAATTGTGCAATGCACAGTGAGGAGAGCTGGATAAGGCTAAGTTGCTGGGAAATTTCCAGAATTTGGCTAAGTGTTGGATCAATGAAGTGATGTCATCAGTGATATGACTTGACTATGACTACACACTTAAAACACTTGAAGACACAACAACATAGATCATCCATGACACATGAACCGCACATTTCCCTTAATGCGACAACTTCGCGATGACTTACGACAAGTGCGACACCAAAGATACACTTTGCAACAACCGTGACAACACTTGTGCAACAATGCTTAAAACGTTGGAATGTGTATGATAAATGTTTACATGGTTAGATCAACTCATTTACACAAGAGTAACCCCTTGAAACCACCAAAACAAGTTTATGTACATCGTGCAACACTTGACATATGAAATTATGACATTTTTCTTTTCTTGCAAAAGGGACCAAAACACTTAGAGAAAACACATCGAATTGATCTCAAAGTTTGTGAAGAAAATATACAAGATCAAGGAGGCTCTAAAATTTGGTGTAGGCCAACATTTTGGAGAGTGTTGTAGCAACGACAAAACTTGGTGACGCACTGGTATAATTCCAGCTTCTCTATCTCGGTTAACTCTTTTGTGCAGGGTCCTAGTTCTTCAAGGAGTATTGATTCTCGTGTAGATCGCTTTGGTTAGTGTTGAGCTATGAAATGGGTATCTCTTTACTATTAAATTCATCATCGTTTTCCTTGATTCTTATATTTTTCATATCTTAATGCGCTAATATATTAGGAATTATGGTAAGAAATGAAGGAATTATTTGCAATTATGATTTAGCTAACTTTTACCCTTCTTTATGTAGGAAAGTGGCAAAAGTAACGATTGTTGTTCCCTAACATTGGAACAGCGAAATCTGACAAGCAGAGGAAGGAACGCGCTGGTTGTGAACAAGGCTAAGAGAAAATCAGAGGGATCAGCGCAAAATAGGAAAGATGTCTGAAGATAGAAATCAGTTGGCTTTTACCATTTACTCTTTACCCCTTTCTGATTATAAAAGGAAGTGATTGTAGAAAGAAGGGGGATCTCTGTTATTTTTCAAGTTGTAATTTAATGACAGACTTGTGCTGTTGAAGAACGCGATTACATTGTAATGCTACTTAGGTTCGATGATTAATATATAATTGAGGTTGTTGTTCCCTCTCACTATCTGAAGTAACTTAGCAGTGCTCGCTAGCGGCTAAGGGCCAGACCTCTGGTGGATTTAACTGCTTCCTTGTGCTATATTTATGATTCTTCTAGAGTTTGGTTGGTTTGATAATTTCCTTTTTCTGTGAGTTTACGTTAATACCTGATCATTACTTTCTTGTATCGAAGTAGTGTATGTTTTGTTTACAATTTGCAGCGCTATCATTTGATTTGAATTTTGTGTATGACAACATGAATTATCTAGATAGTGAATTACATTGATTGAATCATCTACAAGAGTTTGATTATTTCTATTAGACTCTCAGAATTGATATCATTCCTGTCTTGACTACTTTATCGAGATTGAGTATAGTCTAGACCGAATCAGCTAATAAGAGGGGAGTTATTGTTACTATGCTCTCGGTTGATGATGTTGTTACTTGAATTGCTATAAGATTTGATTTTAGTGAAGGATTAAGCTTTGATATTTCCTTTAATAATTGCAATTGGAGTTTATTAGATGTATCCATTTATTCTTATGTCAAGATCTATGCTACAATTTAGGAAACATTACTCTCTGAATTAATAGCAGCCACATACTGTGTACACTCTTGAAATAAGAGGACTTGCCCGGATTGATGATTAATGTGGGATAATTAGGAGTTTTAAAAGGAACCTTTTATTAGCCAACATTTTGGCACCGTTGCTGGGGAGAGTGTAGCCATTTACAAAGAGTGATGTATATCTGATAATTGCTGTTGAGGAAGAATTGGGTATTGAAAACATAAGGTAAGAACCTATGTAACGAGCAAGTAAAGTGCTTGCTCCTCCACCCGCTTTTCACCACAGTTATAGAAAAGTGAAGTAGGTGTTTGATGCGTGTTTGTTGAGGGAGAACTGGGTATTAAAAGTAGAAGGTAAGAACCTACATATGGAGCAAGTAAAATTCCTGCTCCCTTGCCTGCTTTCCAGCAGAATTGTTAGGGACTTAAGATAGAAATAAACCTTTGAATTTTTTTATGAATGACTAAGAAGAAAAGATCTGAAGACAATCCAATTCCAAATCCCAAAACAAAAAATCTAAGGGACCAGTGACCCTTGGATGATCAACTTTCATCGACGACATCTTAAAGAAAGTTGAATCTCAACCATCAGTAGGTCCCCAAACCATTTCTTCCAAACAACCTACTGTCTCCCTTCGGGCCACAGGCTCACCATCTGTAGCCTACGCTGAGGTTCACAGTAAAACAGAAGGAACTGAGCAGAGTTTTCAAGATATTGAAAATTCGCCTCCAAGTCCCTCACAAGAAGGGAATTCTTGTAATATTCGTGAACGAGGAGGAGAAACAGGGGAAACAGAGGAACCAAGATCCCCTCAGGTAGTAATTGAGCAAGGAACACTCAGTATCCCAGACCAAGGGAGTGCTGTTAAGATCATTCCAACCCCTTCTAGTCATCCTAGGAATAACTCTCTAGAGATCCCAGAAGGGTACTGGCATATATTTGATCAAATGGCCAATAACCCACAAGCACCCCAGACCTCTACATTACAGTATCCTATTATTGACACAGCTGTCAACACACCCGTGAAAGCTATCACTCTACAAAATATTCCCACCTTTCATGGAATCACATCAGAGGATCTAGATGCATTTATGTTTGAATTTGATGTATTATTTCAGGGTTATGATTACACCACCCACCCCCAGAAGCTGAAGCTGTTTCCCTCTACGTTAAAGGGAGAAACCTTGCGTTGGTTTATGGGACTAGGTGGGGGTACCATAAATGATTGGGATAAAATGAAAACCGCTTTCCTTAAAAAATAGCAGGACTATTGCAGATCTAATGAACTAAAATATGAAATATTCAAAATGGTAGCGAGACCTAGTGAAACGTTGTAAGAATATGTGGAACATTTTCAATATAACCTCCAACGGTCTCCCTATGCAACGCTGCCTTTGCCTGATAATGTGCTAAAAACTACATTGATTAAAGGAATGAAAGACCAATGGATAGAGACATTAAATATTATGGGTAAAGGTGATATATATCAAGAAGACTATGCTAACATTATTAATTTGTGTATCAGGTGTATGAGATTGAAACCAACAGAACGCGACATGATCACCAGAGACAACAAAATCTCTGGTAGGAGCATTACTCGTGTAGAAATCGACAACCTGCTGGAGGATTTCAAAACAGATATCTTGGGAACTTTGATGACACAATTAGAAGCCAAGCAGAAACAGGCCGAAGCAGAACAGATCCTGGTGATATTTTTCCCTCGATGCAAGAAGAACATAGTCATAAAGAATGCCCACTAGATATGGTATAGACTTGTGCCATATGTACTAAAGATCACGCGACAAAAAACAATTCATCGCTCCTAGGGTTAAAAGTAGTTTTCAAGGAGGTAGAAGAAGAAACATAACTAGTCTACCTGCTAAATCAGCGTCGCCAATGGAAAGCACGACAAATAGGTACGCCTAATGACCCATCTTCTTTCTTTCAGCCCTCACAATACAATTCTCAACAATACACAAGAGCTACGTGGTAGAACCAGTCACCTTTTCCTATTTGGTCACAACAATTATTCTCTATGCCACCTTGGTCCAACCAATCAAATCAAAACAACAATTGGACAAATTCCTCTTACTTTCTGCCATTCTGGTAGAATAATGCATATCCATCCCAATGGCCACCCCCCACTTCACAAAACCAGAATTGGTAGTCAAGCTGGCAAAGACCTACAAACCAGCTAGTAGGAACAATCCCCCTGCCTCAACCTACACTACCAGCACCTTGCACATTGCAATAGAACCCTCAACCCAATCTACGACCACTGCTCCCAGCCCGGCCCAACTCGAACCCCAATAGTAGACTAGTCAAATCTGTGCAAATTATTGAAGGACTGGGGCCAGAAACTGAGTTGAGGGAGTGTAATGAACTCAAATTAAGGTCTGGGTGGATAATTGAGTTAGAGGGGGATAAAAATATACAATTAGAAGATCCGTTACCTGTAGAACAAACACCTCAAGCGGAGAACATAGTTAAACAGAAAAACCATGATCAAACTATTACCTCTTCTCCACCATTCCTAGAGAGATTGATTATACCCGCTCAATAGAATATCCCGATTTTGATCTTTTGGGAGAATTAAAAAATTTGTGTAAAAATACCTCTCCTCCAGGCTATTCAGGACATTCCAATTTATGCAAAAACTATTAAGGAATTGTGTACGAAAAAGCCGAAGAGGAAAATAAAAACAACCCAACTATCCACGTAGTCGAAACTTTGTCTGATTTATTATCAGGCAGAGAAACACCGATAAAATATGAGGACCCAAGAAAACCTATAGTCACGGTACAAATAAATGGATGTTCCTGCCCCAATGCATTAGTTGATCTAGGAGTAGCCATTAATATTCTCACAACAACAACCTGTCAAAAATTTGGCATTACATCCTTGGATCCAACCACGATCTTGCTGGAACTAGTTGACCAATCGATAGTCAAACCAGAAGGGACATTACAGGATGTAATTGTGTTTGTAGATCCTTGGGAATACCCAACAGATTTATTGATCATCAATCCTAGAAACCGGCTAGACGGACATCCCCTAATTCTAGGAAGACCTTGGTTAGCAACCGCAGTATCGAACAGGCAGCATGACTATAGCAAGAGGAAGTAATGTGAAGAATTTAGCTTTATATCCTCCAGATCAGCTAAGCTTAACAATAATAAAAACTAGAAAACAACCTATATCATATTTAACTGAAAATATTTGATCACCGCTAACTATAGAAGATGCTCTTGATTTTAAGAATAAAACAGAAGATGACATCATTAACACTTACATTAACCAACCAGGTGTCGTATCCAATCTAAAGTGTCACATGATCGAAGCAGCCCTGGATAATAAAATTGAAGAAGATCCCCTAAAAGATATTAATGACCAAACAATACCAACAACAACTATTTATAACAATAAATCCATTGAAATTGAGCGAGGGAAAGTCCTAAACATTAATAAAAACCTGACTAATGACCAGGAGCAAAGGCTTGTTCAACTCCTTAGAAAATATAAAGAGGCTTTCGTTTGGGATTACCCATATATGAAAGGGATTGATCCCCAGTTATGCATACACCACATCTATACAGAGAAAGATGTGAGGCCGATTCAACAACCTCAACATAGGTTAAACCCTAAACTTAAAGATGTTGTCAAAGATGAACTACAAAAATTGTTAGATGTAAATTTCATTTATCCTATATATGATAGCAAATGGGTTTCTCCACTAGTTGTGGTGCCTAAAAAGAATGGGAAGTGGCGAATATGTGTCGATTATAGAGAGCTTAATAAAGCAACCCAAAAATATCATTTTCCCCTCCCATTCATCAACTAGGTCTTGGACACATTGGCAAGTAAGAAATTCTTCTCTTTCCTAGATGGATTTAGCGGTTACAAACAAATCCAAATTGCCCCTAAAGACCAGGACAAGACTACCTTCACTTGCCCCTGGGGGACATTTGCGTACAGGGTATTACCTTTTGGACTGTGCAATGTCCCTGGCACATTCCAGAGAGCCATACTCAACATTTTTTCAGACTTGATAAATGAGGGACTTGAGGTGTACATGGATGACTTTACACCCTATGGAGATGACTTTGAGATGGCATTACAAATGCTAGAGAAAGTCCTGCAAAGATGCATTGCTACCAGGCTTTGCTTAAGCCATGAGAAATGCCACATGATGATGACCGAGGGCCTTATCCTGGGTCACTACATCTCAGCAACTGGAATTCAGGTGGATCCAACAAAAATTTGAATAATCCTCTTGATACCTACCCCCTGCACACAAATTGAGGTACGTAGTTTTTTTGGGATTTTCTGGATATTATAGAAGATCTATAAAAAATTTCTCCCAAATTGCTGCACCATTATATGCTTTAATAGGAAATATCGATTTTTTATGGACTGATAAATGTGACACTGCTTTTGAAGATTTAAAACGGCTAGTATCAATAGCCCTAGTTTTGCGGGCCCCAAACTAGGATTTGCCATCTTAGATTTCATCTGATGCATCCAATATAGCCATCAGAGCAGTTCTCGACCAGGAGAAAGATAAGAAGTCTTATGCAATATATTACATCAACAAAAATTTAACTCCTGCTGAGTTGAATTACACCGTAAACGAAAAATAATTTCTGACAGTAATCTATGCTATTAATAAATTCAGACACTAATATAATAGGATACCATGTGGTTTTGTATATTGATCACTCCGCTATTAAATATTTAGCTAATAAACCTGTTACAAATGGAAGAGTGACATGATGGTTGATCCTTTTGCAGGAATTCGACATAACAATCAAAGATCGACCAGGAAAGGAAAATCTAGTAGCAGAATTCCTCTCACGTGTGCCAAAGACAGACTACTCGACAACAGTAGAAGACCAGTTCCCTAATGAGCACTTATTTGCTGTAACCGTGAAAACACTGTGGTATGCGAATGTCGCAAACTACCTAGCAGTGGGAAAATTACCCAAGCACCTGACGCCCGGTGAAAGAAAACTAATAATACAATGTAGCACTTGGTTATCCTGGATCGGGGGTTATTTATTTCATACAGGAGCCGATATGAATATTCGAAGATGTGTCAGGGAAGACAAAATCTTTGACATCTTGAAAGCTTGCCACGATGGGCCTTGTGGTGGAAATTTTGCAGACCGCAGGACTGGGCATAAAGTCTTACAGATGGGCTATTATTGGCCCACCATTTTTAAGGACGCCAAGAAGTTTGTCCAGGCATGCGATAGCTGCCAAAGAATGGGCCACTGTGGGTAGTCTGATGAGATGCCCCTGCATTCTCATTTAGTCATTGAACCTTTTGAATGATGAGCGTTAGATTTCATTGGCCCAATAAACCAATCATCTAATCAAAAGACATATATACTAGTCGCAACAGAATATGTGACTAAATGGGTAGAGGCAGAAGCATTACCAAGGGAAACAAAGGACCTAGTAATCCACTTTCTTTTCCAACTTTTCGTGCGGTATGGCTTGCCTAGAGAAATAATCACGGATGGAGGGCTATAATTTGTAGGCCATAAGATTTTTGTGACATTAAAAAATCATCATATCATGCACAAAATCACATCTCCATACCACCCACAAGCAAACAACTAGGGAGAGAGTACCAATAAACTAATCGAGGCAATACTCACAAAGACAGTCGCACCACATAGACGTGACAGGGCTACCCAATTTCTAGAAGCCATGTGAGCATACCGCACGACATGGAGAAATACCACGGGATATTCCCCATATCAGCTAGTGTTTGGCAAAGAACCTATCTTCCCAATAGAATTTGAAATTCAAACATTGAGGATAGCTCAAGAAGTAGGCTTGGACTTAAATGAAGCACAGATTAATAGGCTACATCAAATCAATGAATTGGATGAAATTCGGCTATCAGCTCTTCAACATATTGCACTGATCCAATAACAAAGAGAAAAATGGCATGATGCCCTTATCAAGAAGAATATCTTCCATGAAGGTGATTGAGCACCTTCTGTATGATTCTAGGTTCCAGGATTTCCCTGGAAAACTCTAGACCAGATGATTAGGCCCCTATGAGATACAAGAGGTGCATGATAATGGCACCCTCACATTAGCAACCATTGATGGGTCTGGCTACTCTTTTAAAGTGAATGGACATCGTGTACACCTCTATCACAAACCGCTTACAAGGGAGTCCTTTTGCAAACAGTTACGGGAAGATTCAACTATACAAATTCTTGCTGAGGAAGGCAACCCGTCCATAGCATCAGTCTAGTGAAGAATTTACTTTTTTGAAATTTGTACATAAATTTCCCTTTCTGTTTGATTGAATTTTCTTGTATAATAAATTGTATATAAGTTTTTTTTTTTTTTTTTTCCTTTTATGTTCCCTATAGAGAACAACTGCTGTTCCCTCTAAGGAACAACAATGTTCGTGTGTATTTTCCCTTGTTGTTCCCTATAGGGAACATCAATTTCTGCATGCATTTTGTTTTGATGTTCCCTACAAGGAACAACAATCTTTTTGTGTATTTCACTTTGTTGTTGCCTACAGGGAACAACTATTTTTCCCTACAAGGAACAACAACTTTCGTGGGAACAACTGTTGTTCCCTCTAAGGAACAACAATTTTAGTGTGCATTTTTTCTTGCTGTTCCCTACAGGGAACAACTGCTGTTCCCTGTAGGGAACAACAATTTTTGTATATAGTTTGCTTTGCTGTTCCCTACAGGGAACAACTGCTGTTCCCTATAAGGAACAACAATTTTTTTGCGTGCGTTTTCTCTTGCTGTTCCTTGCAGGGAACAACAATTTTTAGTGTGTATTTCCCTTGTTGTTCCCTATAGGGAACAACTGTTGTTCCGTCTAAGGAACATGAATTTTCGTATATATTTTCTTTGTTGTTCCCTACAGGGAACAACATCATTTTGCGACTGTTTTCTTTGTTGTTCCCTACAGGGAATAGTTGTTGTTCCCTATAAGGAACCACACATTTTTCTACGTATTTTTCTTTGTTGTTCCTTACAGGGAACAACTATTGTTCCATTTAAGGAACAACAATTTTTGTGTGGGGTTTTTCTTTTGCTATTCCTTTCAAAGAACAAAACTTTGTGAATATTTTTGAGAACATCATCTTTCTTTTCCTTGCATAACAATCCCTAGACCACCCCAGTTTCACCCTGTATGATCTTCTTAGTTATAATACATATTTAAGGACAACAAATATGGAGGTTTAGTGGAATAGGCAAATACCGTGAATACTATCATCCTTAACAAGATTGCTTTGTGATGATCCAAAAAAAAAAAAGAGAAAAAAGAAAAGGACATAGTTATCTATTTCACTTTACTACTCTCATTTCCACTATAAACCAAACTGATTGATTATATGTACCATGTTGGTTCCCTCTTCCTTGTATAACTCTCTCTGTGTATTATTAATAAGATTATGGCTATATTTTTTTTATATTGATATGTCAAACTTCTTCCATCATCCCCACTCTTAAGGAGTGATGAGCCACCCTCTATGTATAAAATGGGGACTATAAAATAATAATAATAGTAACAAATATATATATTCACTAACAGTTTTATGATTTTTTTTCACAGAAGGAGGATAGGAGGTATCATCACGAGCCAACCTACCATGATCATAAGGAAGAAGCGAAGTGGCATTCCCACTATGGCCACCACACCAGGGATATGATCCAATGGATGCATAAACAAATAAAATCCTTGGAAACAGGAGGTCTCATCACGAGCTGGCCTGACTACTTTCGCTACATCCTAGTGAATGGCAATGTGTTCACCTAGTTACCAAGCCAACACATTGGTCTCTACTATGGACATCATAAGACAATTCCCCAATTATACAAAGAGGACCATGGTTCCCAAGGGTTAGAAAGCAACTCTGTCGAGGCTATAGACGCATGAAGGCAACAGAAGCTCTGCTGATGGTATTGAAGCTTTATTTTAAATCAATAACTATTATAATACCCTCTTCTTATAAGATTTTCTATGGAGAGATTATGGTCCTAACATACCTTGAACCTTTATGCATGAATATCTTTTTAATCAATCATAATAGTTTAAGTGGAATAATGGCACTAAAGTATTATTTCTTGTGCATGTTGTCCCTTTTCCTTCATCATATCACATCACGACAACCTATCACTTATTGATAATTCTTGGTACAAGCCTTGATTTCACCACTCCAATATCATTTATGATCCTTTTATTAATAAGTGTACCTTGCCAATCCATCACCCTATACTTTGCCGATAGCGCTTTACCCTTTCATTCATTCGGTCGTAGGCGACCTCTTATTTCGAAGGGGGGCGGGGACCTCCAGTGTGCTTATGAATGCGCTGTCATTTTTTCATTGGATTTTGCAGAATGATATGGCATTCCATGATCGCAGAGCATGCGGTATGATAATAGCCCTCAATAACGATATTTATATTTATAAAGAATCATCTGATAAAGCTATCACAGCCATTTGTTGTTCCATTACTCAGCTCTATTTGTCACTGTGTTTTCCTGTTACACTTATCATTTGCAGAATTCCAACACTATGGGAGGAAGAATAGTGCACAGAGAACTGATAATATTGGTTGTTTTTGATGCAGCTAGGGAAATTTTAGCTTAAGTCGAGTGGATAGCACACTTTACGAGATTTCAACCACCCAACGAGGAAATTGCCATTGAATTCTTATGAAATCTACAGAATGGACAATCTATGGTAAGGGGGAGGCAAATCACTGTATCAGACGCAATGATAGCAGAAGTATCCGAGTTACCGGCAGAAGGACTTGTGTGAGCTGGTAAGCGGTTGAAGTTGCAGGACACTATCGAGGCTTTCAAAGACAAAGGACAAGAGCTGGTCAAAAAGGGCAAAGGCGTTCAGTCATCTTCTCTTGGAGAACCATGGGGAGAACTAGCAAGAATTGTCCAGAACTACATTACATGCAACGGGCACAAAGACGTGGTAAGGCCGCGTCAACTCAAACTCTTACCAGTTCTAAAACGAAAGTGCTCTGTTAACTTACCTGCATTATTGAATTCTTTACTGCATGACACCGCTGAGAGGCTAAGATGGTCCCAACACACAGAAATCATAGTAAGCCACCACTGCTTGATCAGGCTAATAGTCAGGTATAACCTCACTAAGCAATAATCAAGCTGTGATGATTTAATTTTGGCTCTCGAAGGAGGTTTAACTTTTCCTGCACCTAACTTTGTTTCAAAAAGGAAGAGGACTACCCTTGCAAGGATCATACCTCAAAAGCGTAGAAAATCCATAAGGTTGAGTTCAAGATTAGGAGCGGTCGAAAATCTTCAAAGAAATATTAGTCAACCTATAGAATTATCTAGCCCAGTAAGTGAACAATACCTGCAGCTAGAGTTAGAAGGCCAGGATAACCCTAAATCAGACCATGAGGAAGAAACACGACATTCTAGAGAAGAACAAAGAAACGAATTAGGACTTCCCTCAACACCAAGCATGAGCCCCCAAGGTGATTTTTTGCACAATTTTGAATTAGCCCAAGTCCCGGCCGATATGAATGATTACATGGAGACTGAAAGCCCACTCAATATTAATATAGGAGTAGCCCAATCTCCTGAGAACATTGGTGACACCAGAATTCTATCTCCCTAAAAGATGCAAGCCATGAAGCAGAAACCGAGGTAGAGGCCATTCGGGAAGCAGAGCACCAATTCGGTGACATGCTTCTAGTAGAAAAAAGCCAAGTAGGCCCAAGTACATAAAACATAGGCCAATGAGAAGAAGTAGAGACAGAGATGCTTCAGGAAGCCGATATTCAATCAGGAGACACAGTCCTCTTAGAACAGAACTAGGGTGAGCAACCAGGCTCTTTACAAGCAGAAATGATTAATGAGATTGTTAGCAGAATAGTTGCTCCTCCGAAAAGGTATAGAGCCAAATTGAAGAAGATTAGGAAAGAATAACAGAAGCTTCGCAAAACAGTAAGAAGGCTTAGAAGAAAAATAAAGGAAATGACAGCGGGAGAGGCCCTGGACAAAACCCCGGAGACAACAAACGCGGTTGTATAGGCAGAATCACATGAAGAGAGGGCTACAGGGACTCAAATAAAGTCCATATCCATTCAACCAATCATCATTCAAGAATAACAACATGCAATTTTCATAGATATAGCTACTCAGAATACCCTCTCACGACATAGCTACTCAGGTAGAGGCTTGGACCTCCCATAATAAAGAGACTCAGATAGAACACATCCTTTCTCATAGCATAAGTACTCAGACAAGCATACAAGCTAAAGACATCATGACACACAACAACCCCATTATTCTAAATCTCCAAGAAGAATTAGCACAGGCTCAGCTCGCATTAGAATAGCATGAACAAGAAATTGTCTCCCAGCACAGATATCAAGAGTTGCAGAGGCAACTTCAGGAAATGAATGCAACAGGGAGTGAGACCTTTGATAGGTACAGAAAAGAAGAAGTGAAAATAGAGAGAATCAAGCTTAGATTAGATAGGGTCATAGCTCGGACATACACCATCTGCTCATTATATACAGATGTCTTGGCATGTAGGGCTCCCGCCACTAATTATGCCTTGTTTTTGTTAAAACGATACTTGATGTTGAAAATTAAAGCCGTGAGAGCTGGAAACCAATTGAATTAAAAACAGTTGAAGATTTTATAAATTGTTGCAAATAGCATGGTGTAAAGGTTCAAAGGTTTCTTTGTGAATTTTACCTGCACAATTTTGTATTAGAGGATGAGGTGGAAAATAACCCCAACCCTTTTGTGAGAGATGTTCAATTCCAAGCCTTTATCTCGTTTGCAGTCAATCGACTTAAATGGTTCAAAGCTCATAATGCATTCCAAAGACAAGAGCATGGATTGGATCTTTGGGTAAGAAGTGAACCCAAGCACCCTTTGCAAATGCTTGCCAACCACAAGAATCTGATGAGAAGGGAAGGGGTGATTAAAATTTTATGGCCTATTCATAAAGAGATTGTGAAAAATGGGGTATCATATTTTCAATCCATTCAAGAAAGCTCTCTGGCTGCGTCCAAACTTAGGTGGATGGTCTCTACTAGTAGTATTGAGGATAGACAACCATTTAATTACATAAATTTTAAAGTAGCTGCAGCCCATTTTGTCACCTATAGTAACCTCATTTTAAGAGAAGGAACTTATTGTTTAGGATGTCCATTTCGTAGCCCCATCATTTGGTATCCTCCTAAAGATTACAGGGCCATCTATGAATTACCTAAAGGAAAGGAAGGGCCTGCTTTTGCGCTCTTAGCTCAACATCATGGTTTCAGACCAATTTTTGATGCCCCTTCTCCAACCTACTCTTTAACTGCACTTCATCAGAATTACTTGCTTTTCATGAGGACATGAAACAAGGTAAGCAGGGGAGTATGTTGAGTTACGAAATGGGTATGTATTTACTATTAAATTCATCATCGTTTTCCTTGATTCTTATCTTTTTCATATCTTAATGTGCTAATATATTGAGGAATTATGGTAAGAAATGAAGGAATTATTTGCAGTTATAATTTAGCTAACTTTTGCCCTTCTTTATGCAGGAAAGTGGCAAAAGGAATGATTGTTGTTCCCCGACGTTGGAATGGCAAAATCTGACAAGCAGAGGAAGGAATGCGTCGGTTGCGGACAAGGCTGAGAGCAAATCAAAGGGATCAGTGCAGAATAGGAAAGATGTCTGAAGATAGAAATTTGTTGCAAATCCCTCAGGATCGGGAGATCCTGAGGGATCACTTTTACCATTTACTCTTTACCCCTTTCTGATTATAAAAGGAAGCGATTGTAGAAAGAAGGGGGGATCTCCGTTATTTTTCAAGTTGTAAATTTAATTACAGACCTGAGCTACTGAATAATGCGATTACATTGTAATGCTACTTAAGTTCAATGATTAATATATAATTGAGGTTGTTGTTCCCTTGCATTATCTGAAGTAACTTAGCAGTTTTCGTTGGCGGCTAAGGGCCTGGCCTTTGATGGATTTAACTGCTTTCTTGTGCTATATTTCTGATTCTTCTAGAGTTTGGTTGGTTTGATAATTTCTTATTTACATGCGTTGACGTTATTAGCTGATCATTACTTTCTTGTATCAAAGTAGTGTATGTTCTGTTTACAATCTGCAACACTATCATTTGATTTGAGTTTTGTGTACGACATCATGAATTATCTAGATAGTGCATTACATTGAATGAATCATCTGCAAGAGTTTGATTATTGCTATTAGACTCTCGGAATTGATATCATTCCTGTCTTGACTGCTTTATCACGATTGAGTATAGTCTAGACCGAATCAACTAAGAAGAGGGGAGTTATTGTTACTGTGCTCTTGGCTAATGATGTTGTTACTTGAATTGCTGTAAGATTTGATTTCAGTGGAGGATTAAGCTTTGACATTTCCTTTAAAAATTGCAATTGGAGTTTATTAGATGTATCAATTTATTCTTGTGTCAAGATCTATGCTACAATTTAGGAAACATTACTCTCTGAATTAATAGTAGCCACATACTATGTAAACTCTTGAAATAAGAGGACTTACCCAGATTGATGATTAATGTGAGATAATTAGGAGTTTTAAAAGGCACCTTTTATCAGCCAACAATCAGTAAGTTCTTGTTGTGTCGAATCCATTTCCTTAAGGTCATCAAGGATTTCAAGTCATGTCATAGTAACCCCTCAATATCATGTTTACCCCAGGTAAGCTAGTGAAAGTGGGTAGATGTGGGAGGAGGTGTGCTACAGAGTGGTATCAAAGCAGGTTTCACTCTCTTTGGGTAATATTTGATACTACAAAGTGGTATCAGAGTATGTTTCAAACACTTGGACCGGATGGGTTGAATGCATGTTGTTATGCATGCATTGTCATGGTTAAAGTTGTCATGCACGAGGTCATTGCATGAAGTTTATGTCATCATGATGTTATTGGTATGTTATGATGTTGATGTGTTGGTCGAGATAGAGAAAGAGATGCAGATCATCATAGTGAGGTTGCAACACTAGAATTTTAGGTAAGAGAGAATCTTCATACATGTATTGTATGTTTGGCATGCAGGTATGTTGGTTAATGATTGTTATAAGCATTAGGGTTGTGTACATGTATGTCGGTCAATGGTTGTTGTGGTTACATGCATGATCGATGTTGGTTAATCAGTGTGATCATATATACCCGTGTCAGTTAGTCATGAAGGATCGTAAGTTGTTGTTATATGCATTGTGGTCATATGCATGATGGTTATGGTCATTGTACTTAGGATCTTGATGTTATATGCATCATGCTAACCTGGATTGGTATTTGTAGATGGTTGTGATTATGGTATTCATGTATGAGTCGATATGCTTGTGATATTGTGTCATAATAATATAGAACGACTATGCATATGTGATTGTTATGCATGAATGACACTTGTTTATGAGTTTATGATGTGAACATGTTAGCGAGTTACTGTTATGGACATCATGACCTTAATTATGCTTGGTTTGATATGTTGTGAAGTTATATCATGCTAATATAGATGGATTGTGCAAACTAGATAGCCTACCCTAAGATACATTGGGGTATGAGTTTGATTATGTCGCCTATTTGGTGTTTGAGTGTTTGATTATGTCGTCTATTTGGTATGTTTTCGTATGTCATCTACTTGGTTCTTGAATGTTTGATTATGTCATCTATTTGGTGCTTGAGTGTTTGGTGTCTATTATGTCATCTATATGTTGTTTGAATGTTTGGCTAGTTGCATGATATGAGTTTGTATCTATAAGATTGCATGAATGAATGATCTAGTTTGAGATGGTTGCACTAACACATATGTGTTGAGAACAACTGATATGTACTTGAGTGCAAGTAGGTGATAATTTAGCATTATTTATTATGAATTATGAATGATGAATGTGGATTGATTGTTTATTATGTCATGGTTGTTAGTGTTGGTAAAGGTTGATTTCAAATTAATCGATATGATGTCTTGATGTTTGGAACATGTGACTGACATGTGTGTTCAGTCATAAGGTAGCGTGCTTGGCACAATAAGGTAAGATAATTGGTATATTGTTATATTTATTTATACATTGAAAATTATGTGTTTATGGAAGTATGATACAGGGAATTGCATGTCAAAGAGGCTTCAATGAAATCTTGAAGAAGGCTTAGGTTGAGCTTTCCCTTGGAAGCATGGGGAACCCATGGGGATTGAGTCATGGTGTTTGTTGCTAGTCTTATGCTTTTGGTCTTTTGTGATTTGTTGTGCTAATTTATACTCTTGATTGCGTCTAATACTTGGACATGCCACTTTGTTTGTGGTGTCATATTGCTATTGGATTTCATGGTTTCTTCTTGGTTGTTTTTGGTTCTTGCCTTTTATGTCTTAAGGGTCTTGGGGATTGGTTGGGGAAAGAGGAAAGTTAGTGGAGATGGAAGAGAGTTTATTGAAGTCCAACATGTAGTATAAGACTTGGATGAAGCCTGATGCATGTATAAGGGTAGCTGAAGGCAAGAGTATGACAGCCGGTTTGATTTGTGGGGTTCATTGGGGTCAATGGATGGTGGCAAGGTAGTCATGAGAAAGGTAACATGAAAAGTAAGGTAAATAGATTTGAGGTGTCAGATGCGTTGGATATGTTGGGAATTGTTGTTCTCAATGTTGTGCAAGATGTGTGTGGATAAAGGGAGTTCTCTTAACCTTGAACTTAGGATATCTAGTAACTATGTTGTGATCATGATTATGCTGATGTGTATATGTGTATGTATGTATGTCATTGTTTGACAGGGTCATCAGAGATAATGATTGTTTTATGTTGATGTTTATATATATATATATATATATATATATAGATGTATGTATGTATGTATGTATGTATGCTTGTCATTGTCTAACAGGGTCGTCAAGGATCATTCTTGTGGAGGAATGATTGTTTATGTAGGTGAATGGCATGAAGAGGTTCCTGGTTTATGAGCAATCAAGTGGGAAGAGTAGCCTTGACAGACCTATGATTTCAGTACCATGTGGATGTGAATTGATATTATGTGATTATATTATGTCTACATTTATGTTATGGATAGGTAATTTTGAGGGATACATCAGCTAAATGAAAGCAATATGATCTGCGACATGTTGGGACAAGCATGTATAAGACACTAGAAGCAAGGTTACTTGGTAAAGATAGTGTGGTCTTAAGATGTGCAATACTGGTGTTGTGTACATGTAGCATATGCATTGTTGTGTACATATGATGTTGTGTGCATGTTGCATATATGATGATGTGCCCATGTTGTATATATAGTGTTGTGTGCATGATTTCATATGCGGTGTTTGGTACCGATGATGCTAAGTACATGTTGTATATACAATGTTATGTATAGATGGTGTTATGTACAAGTTTCGAATGAGGTTCTATGTACATTTGGTGTAGTGTAATGTATGCAGTGCTATGTACATATGGTGCAGTTTCCAAGTTGTACATGCAGTGTTGTGTGTACATATGGTGCGGTGTGCATGATTGTACATGTGGTGTTGTGTGCATGTGGTGCGATGTACATGTGGTACAACTGGTTTTGTGTACATGTTGTGCATATGGTGTTGTGTATATGTGGTGCTATGTGCATGTAGTACGGCTTGTGTTGTGTACACGTTGTGCAGGTGGTGTAGTGCACATGTGGTGTTGTGCACACATTGTGCAAGTGGTGTCATGTATGTGTGGTGTTGTGTACACATTGTGCAAGTGGAACTGTGTACAAGTGGTACTATGTACATGTTGTAGGTATTGTTGTACATGTGGTATTGTGTACATGGTGTACATGTTGTGTTGTGTATATTTGGTATGGGTTACAGGTATTGTGCATTCGTTGTATCGTGACATGTGTATTTGTGGCATTGTACAGTGTGTATGTATATGTGTTGTGTTGTACACCGGGTGTTGGTGTATGTATTGTGTTGTACACTGCGTGTTGGTGTATGTGTTGTGTTGCACATCGGGTGCAGGTGTATGTGTTGTGTTGTACACCAAGTGTGGGTGTATGTGTTGTGTTACACACCGGGTGCAAGTGTATATGTTGTGTTGTACACCATGTGTGGTTGTATGTGTTGTGTTGTACACCAAGTGTGCGTGTATGTGTCGTGTTGTACACCATGTGTAAGTGTATGTGTTTTGTTGTACATTGTGTATGTGTATGTGTCGTACAATGTGATGGGACATGCATGTATGGCATTGTTTGGGCCCTTGTGTTGCTATTGAGGGTTGAGATCATTTAGTCTCTAGATGCCCTTGTTTTTGATATTGAGGGTTGAGATGGTTTAGTCTCTGGATGCCCTTGTTGTTTCTATTAAGGGCTCAGACAGTTTAGTCTCAGGATAACCTTGTTACTATTGAGGGTTGGGGTAGTTTAGTCTCAGGATATCCTTGTTGCTGATATTGAGGGAGGAGGTGATTCAGTCTCTAGATTCTCTTATTGCTCAAAGAGAAGGAACTGGGTGTTTGTTGGGTTTGGCAATCGATTCAGTGTGTATACAGAAAGGACAAAGAACACAGTAAAAAGTAAAGAACCATTTGAAAGATAAGTATATGTGTTTTATTTTAGTTTTAAGTATGCATTTGATCTATGATTCTGATTTATTATCGTTTCGTTTTGAGCTAATCGGATGTGATATGTTTATACATGGTTATTGTGGCAAAGATGTAGTTTGACTTGTTATGACAAGAAGTAAATAGAATTGCAAGCTTACCTTATTAACGGGCCAACAATGAGGTATGATTTTAATTTATTTCAATTCCTTTTTATTCTAATGGAAATTATGCGCTTGGTATAGGAAAGCATGAAAATTCCTAGGTTGGGTGGTTGAAACTGACTGTAAGGAGTAGCAACAGCAAAAGGAATTGGAACAAGAAGCAGTATGTTGGTAAATCACTTTAGGAGCAGGGCCATTATGGGACACTGGTACCCAACAGTGTCCATTGATTTCCACGAGCATGTTATGAATGGTATGATGGTTTTGAGGTAGGGATATGCCTTAGTTGTTTGATCTTTCGATGCGAGGGACCCTTGCCAACGGATGGATCGTACGGGATAGGGGATGTCGGGGAACTTGGAAGGTGAGTGACTGCACAGAAGGGGATCATCGGATTGCTCAAGGGAATATGTAGTAGAGAAGGGAAGGTCAGGGAATGGTTTTATTTTAGTCATTAGTATTGCTAGATGGAATTAGATGCACATTGGGAGTGTGCCCTGGAATAATGAGCTGATAACTGTTCACTGAGAGGAAAAGTGGCGCAGGATTGTAGCACTGGACATTGGGTGTAGGTTTTACTTTGGCAGTGGATTCTGTACTTCTTGGGAAGGTGATGAATCCTGGTACTATGTTTGAGGTGGAGGTGTGAGCCTTTGGATTCCCTTGTTGTAGACGCAGGAATCATATCCTTTTATTTGTTGGTTAAGCAAATGTGCATATGTGTATATGTGTATACTATTGTAAATATTGTATCGAGCTAGATTTATAAAGCTCCCTAGATAGTATGGCTATTTTCTAGTTGAAGCAAAAGTGCACAAGTATATGTGGTTGTTATTGTAAATACTGTAATGAGTTGTGTTATAAAGCTCCAGTACACTATATGATTATCATGTATTTAGCAGGACGTTATTGTAAATATTGCAACGAGCCTGGTTATAAAGTTCCATAGGTAGGATGCTTTTTCTCTTTAGTGGTTTTGCTGGGTCTAGGTGTGGTTTAATAGCGAGGAAAGTGTTCGCCTAAGGGGGAGGGGTATGTAGCAACCTGAGGTTAAAAGTTCATGTAATGAAAATTAATAAAGGAAAAATAAGACCACGGTTAAAGGACACTTATTCCAAGCTGAATGTTGGGAAAAATATCCTAGTGGGCATCACTTGTTTTGTTTTATGGCTAAGGAAAATTGGCAAAGGAAATGACTAAGACCTTAGAAAGGAAAAAATGTATTTTTGGCACATTATTTATGAAAATAATGGAAATTAGGAGAAAAGGAAGGTGAAAGGTCACCAGTTGCATGTGAGGAGGAAAATGAAGGAAAATAATGGAAAATGAAGAAAGTAGAGGTCTCATCAATAAAAATACCCCAGAGCATCAGTTGGTAGCTTTTGATAGCCTTTTGTTTATTCAGTTTTGGAATTAATCTTAGAGAGGAGAAAGCACCAAGAGGAGAAATAAAGTAAGCAAGCAAGGAAAGGAAAGGAAAGGAAAGGAAAGGAAAAGCAAAGAAGGACAAGCAAAGCAAAGGAAGGCAAGGATTAAGCAGCTTCAACGGGAATACTTGCAGGTAACAGATTGCATTTGTGATTTCCTAGTTGGTTTTGACATGTGTATGTGCATGTTGATATATAGTTCTTTTGTTGTCATTGGCATGGATTTTGTTTCTGATTTGACAATGGATTTTAGCCTAGACTTGCAATTTATAGATAGCCATGGCGTGATGGGATTCTTTATCAGTTTGAGCTTTGGATTGTCAGATGGTTTCAGAATCCAAGGTGAGGTGGCCTAGCAATCCCTTGATCAGTAATGGTGGGATACACGATAAATCCTGAGGGTGGAGACAGGAAAATTCCTCAAGGATAGTGAAGGAATCTGGAGGCATCCAAGCTTAGTTTGGTTTTTTGATCCCGGGACCGTTTTAGGTGAGATCATGGTATGACGAGGGTGGAGGTGGTTTAACCTCTAGATTCCCTTGATTGTTTATAGATTGGCTTATCCCATGAGATCCCACATTCATGCTTGGAATATGGCACGGGGGTGATTGGTTGAAGAGAGATTTGGATCAGCCAATCTATGGTTGGGTGGAACCTGGAAGTGTCAAACCCAATTGGTAATTGCCTATTCTTAATAAAAGCTAATTTTCTCTTCCTTTTGGTAAGGAAATGCACTAGTTATTATGTGGCTTTAATGGTTGTTCTCTTATTGTTATTTATATGGTTATATGCTAGTTATAAGCACAGTTTTATGACAGATCTTAGTCGTGGTTATTTTCATGCTTTCATTCATAACTGAATAAATATTGAATGCAATACCTTGTTAAACCTTAGATAAGTTTCAGTCACTTATGTTCATACTTTCATTCATTACCTGTAGGTTGCATATCTACTAAGTGTTTGACAAAATGTCAGCCCTGGTTGAGGATGGTCAGGTCTACTCTTAGTTCCAGTTTTTGGTTTACAAGAATTGTCTTGATGTCTTTTATGAGTTTTGGAAGTTTCCTAGCTTTCTGGGTAGAGGCTAAGCCCCGGCCCTAGAAAATAGCCTTAATTCTCATAGTTGCTAGCACAACACTAGCAGAAAAAGGCCATAGTCGCACTGATACAAGCTTATGGGAGCGACTGGGGACCCATAGTCGCATGGAGTGATCCAAGTTGACTCAACTCCTAGATTTAACCAAGATCTTTTACTTTCGTGATGTGATTAGAATTGCATTTAAAATAGCATAATTGAAAATATATGCATGTTATAAAGAAGAAGGAACATGACAATCATCAACAACATAAAAATAACAAGATGTTGATAATGGAGTTCATCGAGGAGGGACTACGTCTCCAAGCCCCGGTGTCAAGATGGTGTAGGTCGCTGCATTAAGTGTTGTCAATAGTGATGATGTACATAGGTGGTGATGTCGATATCATACAAGGAAAATTCCCTCATGCAGTAGTGGCTCCAAGAGATGTTCCGCTGCGGGAACTCTCATTCAAAAAGGAATCCTATCAGTATGGCAAACTCATGCATGATGATAATGAGCATCCTGCTAACATGGCATAAAAGGGATCTCAATTCAAACATACATGGCAACACATGAGTATCACATCAACATAATGACAAAGGGATCTTAACAAAAGATAAAGACTCATGACAACAAGTACATCCCACAAATGATTCCGCGTCACATCAAGAAAGAATCATGAAACAATTAAGAAAACAAGAACTGACTTCAAACATCAAATAGGGATCTGTGCAACACACTGCATATCATAGAAAAAAGAAGTACATGAACACACTGCATATACCTCACATCCTAGGACCATCTGAAGAAAAGGATATCAAACTGCTGAAGCTGGTAGTACCATCAATCTTACGGCGTCGAATCGCATGGAAATGACTACTCGCACATGAATGCTAGCACCTGCACTCCACTTTGGAAAGTGGCCAAAAAATGAAATGATGAAATGGAAAATTTGAATGCACCATCAGATTTGTGGCGTTGAATAGTGTAAAATCGACTATCAAATTTCTGAATTCTGAGAAAGTGAAAATCTGGGGCTATAGGAATCTTTTAGATTCCCCCTCAATTCCTCAAAGATTCCCTCCTCCGGGTCATTTGAAGATCTGCTGCTCAGATCAAAATTCAGACTATGCCATCAGGTTCCTTGTGGAATCTTGAGAAAAATGAGTATGAAGTTGGCTACATTCTGACTTTAGCGAATTTCAACGTCCAAGGAATCTGGAAGATTCCCTCAAAGGTTCTCCTCTGCTGGGAACCTACAAATCTGCTACTCAAAAGGCGAATCCGACCTCGCCCTGGCATTCCCTGCGAAAATATGAGAAAATTGACTGTAAACTTGGTTACATTCTAATAAAAAGAATTTTTACCTCCCCGGAGAATCTTTGGGCATCAAAGAATATTCTGCCTTGAAATGTGTGTCAAGGTTCTGCCTCCTCTATCTCGAAATCCATGCCTCGCTCCCCTACCTAGACGCACTATGTAATTGGGTTTGTATAAAATTTCGTCGGCAAAGTTTACCAAAAAACAATTTGGTGTATTGGTAAAATTGGTCAATTTGTTAAGGGGACGTTGGGGGATCAAATCTCGCCTCCCCAAAAAATCCAAGTGTAACATTTTTTTGGGTTTGCTGTTTTGTTTGGTAACCAAAATTTGGCATATTAATACTTTTTTTGGTTAATCGTTGTAATGGGAGGCGCGCTATTTGAGGTTGGTTTGTAGCATTAAACGCTGGACTTTGTGTTTGGTTGGAACGCCCGTGGTGCGGGCCAACCACGTGGTCGGGAGGGTTTGATTCCTGTCGGCCCAAATAGTGATATGTTTAAAGTCATTGGGGTGTAGGTTGTATGGAATGGTTTATATGGTATAACCATATGCCCCCTTTTAAAAATTCAACAACCATTTCTTTTTTTTAAACAATTTTTTGAACTTTAATAACCTTTTTTAATATATAAAATATGTTTGTTATAATAACCTTAATATATTAACTTTTTGTTTGTTTGTTTAATATATAGATTTTGGTTATTATATGTTTATTTTTGTATTTTATGAGATATATTTTAATATCACGTGTTTTTTTTTTTGTCTTTTGCAGGAGTAAAGAGGCCAATGATGGAATGCCATGTGTCAGTGGTGATGGACTACTATGTGGGTCCCACTTGCTTACTAGGATGCCATGTGGCACACTATGGGCCTTGCATTTCCCTTGTCATGTCAAATTTTGAAGAGCTCTATTTTTCACATACGAGCTCGGTTTGACGAACCATTCACATCACCGCGATCACGATGATGAGATATTCAACATGAACCTAGTTCGAACACAATCCAAACACTTTGATTTTTTGACCCTTCTGTGTCCTCTAGGACTTCTGCCTATGTCTGGAGTCACCTGGATCAATCCTCCCCACTGAGGAGCTTTTGGTCCTCCAAAATCATGAAAAATAATCTGCAACTTCTTTCTACTCTGTTTCCATCACAAGCATCCTGAAAAGGTCTCGCTTCCATCTCCTTCACCTTTTTTCTCTAGAGCTTTAAGCGATGAGCTGACACCTGCAACCTCTACAACCTGTAGTACAATGTTTTTGCAAATTACATGCTTGACTTTCATGACCAACTAATGACCCAAGCATCCCATACTTGTCACGAGTTTATAACACATACTCAATGGTCAAGTTTACATCAAAATGGAAACAATACCCCATCTATGAAAACAAGGCCAACATATTATTATTGCTTCAACAAGTGATGGAAAACTCAACATCGCTTTTAGAGTGTAAAATGCAACTCAAAATAAGACCAGATATCATTGTTGCCTAACAAGTGGTGGAAAACACATCATCACTTTTACATTTTAAAATGCAACAAATGATTTACAAAAGCATGACCATGACAAGCTAACATATCTAGAATCCATTTTTCACTTATCAATGTGAATGGGTCATCCCCCTATGGTGGTCTTGCTTGTCAAACAACTGTTTCACCTGGTTCATGCACTGACACTTTGTCTTTAAGTCTGTGCTCTGGATGGAGCCTCTAACATGTGGCTCTTTGATGGCCATTTCTATCACAATGACTACAATAGGTCTTCTTCCTCAAGATATGCTTTACCTGCTGTTGAAAGGGTTTTTTATGCCTCATCCTTTTGTGATTTGAAATCACCCCTAGGTGTCCTCAGGAAATTAATAAAGGTATTATAGACTCATGTGTTGGTGTGTGTGTGTCTATGTTATCTTAGGCAACAGATCGATAAGATTGCAAAATAAACATACACTTGAAACAGTAAGAGATCACAGTAAGAAAAACAGAAACACAACAAAATTTAATAAGGAGTTACCCAATCCTCCTAGGCTACGTCATCTGGTCCAGCTTTAGTGGTGGCTTTTTTATTATGTTTTTAAAGTAGAGTCTTACAATAAGGAGCTAATTTTGAATCTCACTTGACAGAGGATGATCAACAGGATGGCACTTGGAATGCCCAAGTCCTTAGAGTTCACAAACTCCCCTTAATGAATTTCGACCTCAATTGGTCTCTGTCTGCTCGATGCTTCCATTACTCTGATGGTCAGCTCAAATTCTTTGTTCTCTGCAATTTTGCCTTTCTTTCTGTGTCTCTCAGCCTTCGACTTCTGCACTGCTTCTCTACTTCACTGTCTCTCTATGTCTTGTCTCTATTAGCTCGTGGCTTTAAAGCCAATTCGCTTCTTCGACTATCCGCTTTGTCTTCCCGACTCTCTGAATCGCCTGCCTCTGTCTGTTGGGACTCCTTTTCCCTGCATCATTGTTGTTTCATAACGCTTCACAGAGAGGTGGCCACCTGTCTTCTTGCGAACTAAGTGTCAGCTCTTCCTGAATGGTCATTTTTTTCCGTTATTTCCTAGATGCCTGCAAAATGGATCCTTCTGTCGACTCATTGGTCAAATCGGACTTCAAATCTTTATGCGTCGTAGCTTATTTCTCCCTCGGGTCCAGTCATCCATTGGGTTGAACCACCGTCATTTGATCTGGAGCCCCCCAGATCCTACGATCTCCGCTTATATCGCTCGGTTGAGTTGCTTGACCGTCAGTTTGCGATGTAAGTGGTTTTTCTCTCTCCCCGCCGGACACACGTTACTCGGTGTATGGAATCACTGGGTCTTCAGCCAAACCCACTTACTACCTGAAATGCCTCCGATATTCCACCGGTTTTGAACGCGGGACCCCCCTGTCGGTTTTAGTGCTTTCCCACAGTTTTCTGGTTTCCCTTGTGACTGAGCACTCGGGGCTTTTCCTTCTCAAGGGGTTTTGACCAGTGATAGGCGATTAACACTTAACAGCTTCCGTTTCTGGGTTTGAGCTTCCCAACTGCCATTTTTGCGCCATGCGTAGTCTCCATGGGCCAACAATCAGTGCGCTTTGATCGAAGGTCCTTGTTGCTCCATGCTTGCTGCAAATTATCATTATTCAAAGGTTATTTCTGATAGCTATAAGATTTCTTGAAGTCTGTCATTCATTCTTAACATTCATGGAATTGTTTGAGGATCCAATTCGGATCATTTTGTGTGGTGCTACTCTTTTCCAACACTTCAAAAATGTATGGTTATGTAATCCACAAAAGGTACATGTTTTTCGGTTCCATGATTTACATTCATCTTTAACATCATGATTATAATCAAAATGAACATTTGAATATCGAGACTAGTTATACCTCTCCTTGCCGTCTTTGGTGTAAGTATGGTGATGAGAGCTTACCTCAGCTCTTTCCCTGCAATGGGAACTTCCATGGGATGATGGGGATGTGTTCCCATCGTTCTCTTTCCTCAATGATTTCGACGATATCTCGGAAGAATTTGACACCTTCGAGCATTCTCCTTCGGTGTATCCCAAGCCTACAAATTGAGGTCTTTGCACAACCTCCAATGGTTGAGTTATGCCTTGGTTATTAACACCAAGTTCTTTTTCCTCCTTGTACCTCATCCTGGTAAGGAGCCTCATGTTTGTCCCTGTAATTGGTATCTCCACATCTCCAATAGAAATCATACTATGTGAAGACGAAACTGAAAGGAAATCAACATCTTTTACCTCCTCTGTCAATTTGGAAAGAATTGATGAGGTTTGCTCATCATCTGTTGTTGGTGGTTCACTAGCTGTCTCAGCGCATTCCCCAACTTCCTTTCTGTCATACCCAAGTCCTTCCTGATGGGATAATTCTTCTACTTTGGTGGGGTTGACGATGCCTTGGCCATTAATGCCCACGCCTTTACCTTCATACCCCATTTTCCTCAACAATTTGGAGCCAATCCCTGTGGTATGATTTTCAAAAACAACGAAATCATCATCAGGAAACATACATGAATTTGGAGAACTACTTTTTACCTCACATGGGTCACGCTGCAGCTTTTCCAAGGCCTCGTCCTTTGCTTGAAGCTGTCGTAGCAAACTTTGTTTTTCCTCTTTCTCTTCATGTAAAAGCATCTTCAATTCAACGTTCCTTGTTTGAAGATTCTATTTGTTGTGCTTCAGTTCTTCCACAGCTCTTCCATGGCTCGCAACTAAAGCTGTAATCGCTCCTTTTCCTCTATCTCTTTTTGTAGAACTTCATACATTATTTCCACCCTTTGGGAAATTTTGAGCATGCTCTCGTACATTTCTTTTTCATCCTCTGTCACTACACGTTCCATTGTTCACGCTTGCAATTCACATCCATGCAAAGACTGCTCTGATACAGATTTAACCAAGATCTTTTACTTTCGTGATGTGATTAGAATTGCATTTAAAATAGCATAATTAAACATATATGCATGCTGTAAAGAAGAAGGAACATGACAATCATCAACAACATAAAAATAACAAGATGTTGATAATGGAGTTCATTGAGGAGGTACTACGTCTCCGGGCCCCGGTGTCAAGATGGTGTAGGAAGCCGCATTAAGTGTTGTCAATAGTGATGATGTACATAGGTGGTGACATCGCTATCATACAAGGAAAATTCCCTCATTCAGGAGTGGCTCCAAGAGATGTTCCGCTGCAAGAACTCTCATTCGAAAAGGAGTCCTATCAGTATGACATAAACTCATTAATGCTGATAATGAGCATCCCACCAACATGGCATAAAAGATATCTCAATGCAAACATACATGGAAACACATGAGTATCATCATTGGGCACGAGATCCCCCAAGGCAAGTTTTGGGGCTTAGAGCCCAAGTTTTGACTAAGTCTAATGTAAAGACTCTGCGATGTGTGGGCGTGGAGCACGAATACTGTAAATGAGTCAGAGGGTTGTCTGCCCTCATTTTTGTAATGTAATGTCGGCTTGAGAGATATACCCATGGTCTGCGGACCATGGGGTTGTATAAATAGAGCGAGGCTCTAAGTTGTAAAGGGACAGGAATCAATGAAATAGAATGGAATGAATGACAATGAATTGAGTCTGATCTAAGTATAGGGTAAGTCGTTGGGTCGTAGAGTAGGAGAAGGCTCTGCAGCTGAGTGCACAGAGGCCTAGTAGACCGCAGTTGAGTGCACGGACCCCTGCAGCTGAGTGCGCAGGGTAGGTTGAGTCTATAATTGATTGAAGCAATAATAAAGAGAAGTTTTACATTATTTTTGTGTATTGTTTCTTATTTCATGCTTTGAAGTATATTGGGCATGAATTGTAAGGCTATTGTTTATTTGTTGCGCAAACTTATATGAATATAATGAATAAGTGAATATAAGATAAAGTATCTGTTTATGCGAAGATAACTAACTATTATAAGAAGATAAGTAAGATCCGCAGTGTAACTTGGGGAAATAGCGCAGATCACTGCTCTAGCAGTGTGAAAGATCCACAACCCCTAGTTAGGGTTGCAAGAAGGAAAATACAATAGGGCGTGAAAGCCTTGCAAGTCAAGAAAGTGGGCGAAGTAACCTGCGTGAAGGTATTCACAATTGGACTAAATCGATCCCTCAAACATCTCAAGGGTGTGGAAACTTGGTTTCAGCATCCCTCCATATTGCTTCAGGTGAGACCTTAGTCCACGCTACACTGGTTGTTGCTGAAAGGGTCAGTAGTACAGGGATTTGTATAGCTAAATAACTCCGAACCTAGTTCAGGCCCCATCAAGCCAACAATCACATCAACATAATGATAAAGGGATCTCAACAAAACATGACAAATCATGAAAACAAGTACATCCCACAAATGTTTTCGCGTCACATCAAGAAGGAATCATGAACAAAGTAAGAAAACAAGATCCCACATCAAACATTAAACGGGGATCTGTGCAACACACTGCATCTCATATCAAAAAGAAGTACACGAACACATTGCATAGAACTCACATCCTAGGACCATCTGAAGAAAAGGATATCAAACTGCTGAAGCTGGTCGTACCATCAATCTCACAGCGTCAAATCGCATGGAAATGGCTGCTTGCACATGAATGCTGGCACCTGCACTCCACTTTGGAAAGTGGCCGAAAAATTAAATGATCAAATGGAAAATCTGAATGCACCATCAGATTTGTGGCGTCAAATAGTGTAAAATTGACTGTCAAATTTTTGAATTCTGAGAAAGTGAAAATCTGGGGCTACAAGAATCTTTTAGATTCCCCCTCTATTCCTCAAAGATTCCCTCCTCTGTGTCATTTGAGGATCTGCTTCTCAAATCAAGATTCTGACTGCACCATCAGGTTCCTTGCAGAATTATGAGAAAAATGAGTATGAAGTTGGCTGCATTCTGACTTTGGCGAATTTCAGCGTCCAAGGAATCTAGAAGATTCCCTCAAAGATTCTTGAAGATTCTCCTTCGTTGGAAACCTGCAAATCTGCTGCTCAAAAGGTGAATCCAACCTTGCCTTGGCATTCCCTACGAAAAGCTGAGAAAATTGACTGTAAACTTGGTTACATTCCGATAAAAAGAATTTTTACCTCTCTTGAGAATCTTCGGGCATCAAAGAATGTTCTACCTTGAAATGCGTGTCAAGGTTCGGCCTCCTTTGTCTCGAAATCTGTGCCCCGCTCCCCCTACCTGGATGCATATTATAAATGGGTTTAGATAAAATTTCATCAGCAGAGTTTACCAAAAAACAGTGTCGCGTATTGGTAAAATTGGCAATTTGTTAAGGGGAGGTCGGGGGACGAAATCCTACCTCCCCACAAAATCTGCGTGTAACATTTTTTTGGGCGTGTTGTTTTGTTTGGTAACCAAAATTTGGCATATTAATACATTTTTTGGTTAATCGTTGTAATGGGAGGCACGTTATTTGAGGTTGGTTTGTTGCATTGAACGTTGGACTTTGTGTTTGGTTGAGCCGCCTGTGGTGCGGGTCGGCCACGTGGCTGGGCGGGTTCGATTGCTGCCAGCCCAAATAGTGATATGTTTAAAGTCATTGGGGTGTGGGTTGTATGGAATGGTTTATATGGCATAACCATACACCACCACCACCCCCTCCCCCCCCCCCCTCCCCCATAGATTTTGGTTATTATATGTTTATATTTGTATTTTATGAGATATATTTTAATATCATGTGTTTTTTTTTTTTGTCTTTTGCAGGAGTAAAGAGGCCAATGATGGAATGCCATGTGTCAGTGGTTGATGGCCTCGATGTGGGTCCCACTTGTTGACTGGGATGCCATGTGGCACACTGTGGGCCCTACTTTTCCCTTGCCATGTCACACTTTGAAGAGCTATATTTTTCGCATATGAGCTCAATTTGACAAACCGTTTGCATCACCGCGATAACGATGAGGAGATCTTCAACATGAACCTAGTTCAAACACAATCCAAACACTTTGATTTTTTGACCCTTTCTAAGTCCTTTGGGACTTCTGCCTGTGTCTAGAGCCACCTAGATCAATGCAATAATTGGTTAAACCTTAGATAAGTTTTTAGTCACTTATGTTCATACTTTCATTCATTACCTATAGGTTGCATATCTACTAAGTGTTTGACAAAATGTCAGTCCCGGTTGAGGATGGTCAGGTCTACTCTTAGTTCTAGTTTTTAGTTTACAAGAGTTGTCTTCATGTCTTTTATGAGTTTTGGAAGTTTCCTAGCTTTCTGGGCAAAGGCTAAGCCCCAACCCTGGAAAATAGCCTTAATTCTCATAGTCGTTGGCACAACACTGGCAGAAAAAGACCATAGTTGCACTTATACAAGCTTATGGGAGCGACTGGGAACCCATAGTCACATGGAAGCATTGGCAAGGGAGTGATTGGGGCTCTAAGTAAGGGAAAAGGTGATTTGTCTTAGGAATTTGACACCTAGAGGGATTGGGCTACTCCTAGAGGTCCCGTGGCACCTTAATGAAGTCAGTAATACTTTTTGTGTCGATTCCATTTCCTTAAAGTCATCAAGGAAGTTGAATCATATCACAGTAACCCCTCATCTCATGTTTATCTCAGGTAATATAGTGAAAGTGGGTAGATGTGGGAGGAGGCGTGTTACACCTGACACTTGCGGGAATAGGCATGAGCATCCTTGAATAATGTGGGCCAATAGAAACTAGCCTACATTACCTTCTGTGCAGTTGTGTTTCTCGCAAGGTGTCCCCCGACTAGTCTATTGTGGAGATCACGCAATACTCTCTCTGAATTGTGCGCTTCCAAGCACCTAACCAAAGCTTCATTATGGTGCTTTATGAAAATCACCCATGCACCAACTGGTAAGATAATGGTTTAAGCTTGAGTGCACTATTTTTCTATGAGGATAAGTCAGAGGGTAAGGTGTCATGCTCAAGATACTGGTGCACATCCACGTAGAAAGGGTTTGCGATGGTGGGGGGGGGAGCTTGCTCAACATTATACATTTAAATTTCATGCTCTCATCTAGATGGATATTCTTCTTTTGCATCTATTACTTCTGCCGCTAGCTGAAAAATACCATGTCCCTTGATCGTGTGAACTGGCTTGAACTCAAAGTCATACTCCTGTAAACCAGTCATCCAATTCACTCTTCTTTCACTCAGTTCTTGTTAAACAAACAATTATCTGATTGCTAGGTGCTACACAAAGATAATTCAATGATTTTTCAAGAGATAGGGTCAGAAGTGCTTCACTATTGTGTAGAATACATAAGCTTGTTTGTCAATGGTGGGGTAGTTGGGTTCGGGTCCTTGAAGGCTATAACTCATGAAAGATATTGGCCAAGCATTTTTTTGATCATCCTTTTGTGTAAGGACAACGACAATAGAAGTATCAGAAGCGAAAGTGTAGAGAATAAAATATTTGTTGAAATCTGGGCTTTACAAAGCAGGTGTGTCTGTGATAGCTTGCTTGATATGGGAAAACATATCCTTTTCCCTCTTATCCCACTTATATATTGCATCCTTCCTTACCATCTCCTGCATAGGTTTCACAATCTAAGCGTAATCAAAGATGAATTTGCAGAGAAAAATTATCTTTCCCATGAAGGAATACATAGTTTTCTTATTTACCGGGAATGGAATCTGCGTTATAGATTTGACCCTTTCCGGGTATACCTTAATCCCACTCTTCACGATAATATGGCCCAAGAGGTTACCCTCAGACACTGCAAAAATACTCTTCTTGGGATTAAGGAATATCTCATATTTTTGACATCGCTCAAAAAAATTCTTTAGATAGCGTAGGTGGTTAGATATTTTCTTGGCAAACACTGTAACATCATCTAGATAGACCACTACACTTTTCCTGATCAATTCAAGAAATTCAATGTCCATGGCACATTGGCCTGTCGCATCGACATTTACTAGCCCAAATGGCATTCTTCTGAATGCGAATGTACCCCACTTCATGCAAAGTGTTGTCTTAAATTTGTCAAGCTGTAAGAAAATGAATTGGTTCTAACTGGAATACCCATCTAGCAAAGAAAACATCTTTTATCTCGATACTATCAGTAGTATCTGTTCTATAGACGGCATATGGTAGTTATCTTTGTTTATGGCATGATTTAAGTTGCAGAAATCAACACACAAGCGGATTTCACCAGACTTCTTTCTTATTGGGACACTGTTTGATACCCAGGTCGAATGTCACACTTTATATATGATTTGAGCATCCATCAACTTCCTTAATTCCTTTTGAATTAAAGGCTCAAGCAATGGATGTACCTTTCACAGATTTTGTTGGTAAGGCTTGCCCCTTTTTTAATTAGAATCACATGCTGGATTATTCTGGTGTCATACGTTTTGAGTTCATCATTCGTCCATGCGAAAACATCTTGGTACTACTTGAATAAGAAGATGAATGCTTGTCACTCTTGTGGTGTGCAACAAGTATCGATATTGATAAATTTGGATAATTTTCTATTCTAAGATTCATTTTTTCGTGAGACAACATTGAGCTATGAGTCTTTGCATTGATTGGCCCTTGGAAGCAGTTTTGCAAGTCATACAAATTTTCCAATGATACCACGCCTTTTGGCATGGGATTTTCCTTATTTATGCAAGCTGCATCCTGCAACTCTTTCTCGTGCTTGTCTTCATCGATAGTTGCATCCTTGAATACATCAATGTTCAACATAAAGTGCAGTATCTACTGGTCATCACTGAAAACACATAAATTAGTAATATTGTCAGGGATAGGTTATTTATAAAGAATCTCTACAGAAAAATCGTCCCTATGCAGCGATAACCTATCAACATCATTTTCTAATGCATCTGCAACTGCGTTACACATCCTAGGGGCATAAACGATATTGAAAGCTTGGAAATGAGAAATCAAATGCCATACCTCTTTTTGATAACCTTTTAGATGAGGTGACACATAATGTATAGTATCATGTACCTGTCGTACGACAATTGTTGAGTCGCCTACTATTTTGAGAATTCAAACATTGAGGTTGATGTCCCTTTGTAAGCCCAAGACGAGTATCTCATATTCTACGATGTTATTCTTGCACTCGAATTCCAAATAGCTTAAGATTATATGTTTTCTCTGTCGCGGGTCTACTAAAACACAACCAACTCCAGATCCCTCCTATGTCTTCAAACCATCGAAATACAATGTCCAAACATCATATGTACAAGGACTATATATTGCACTACTACTACTACTTACTATACAAACATCATTTTCGCCTGTTGGACTAGGAAGGAGTTCCAACTGTGTGTCAGGTGGGACTGGGGATGCCTGAGAAAGATAGCACCCTAGATCAGTTTCTAAAAACCAATTCCTGAAAACAACATCCACAAAATCCAGAGGATCATTTTTATTTTTAAAGGGTGTGACAATATGTTTCATGTAAGGCTTTGAGTTAACCCAGATTTGAATGGTTCTGCCCTTGTATGAAAGCCATAAGTGTGACCAGTCTGTAGAAAAATACCCTTGTAATTTATTGGACCAATCTCTACTCATCAATACATCGCATGCTTCAGAATGTCCACAATTACTATATTTATACATTGGTGAACTCATTAGTCGGATGATAAGCGTATAAGCACATTTCTGAGTCACCAATAGGATGGACATGAGTCTTGTTCAACTGAATGATTTGTGCATCCGTTTTATCCAATTTTGGATTGATTTTCTTTGCTATAGATAAAGGAATTATGTTTACAGATGCATTGGAATCGACTAAGCAATTGTGCACATTATAATTGAAAATTTAAAATGTTAACCAAAATAGAGGGCAACGTGTATTTGCATCCAATGTTAAAGCGTTAAATAAATATTCTAGGGAACCAGAGTACTTACTAGATCCCTTCTGCGAAGAAGCGTTGTTACTTGAGGCAGATTTTTTGAGTACGCGGACAAGCAGTTCCTATTGGCTCACGATATTTGTCAGTTCAAATAATGAGAGATTCACACGAGCTTTCTTCATGTCATTAATTGTGTTATAATCCATTGCGAGAAACATTTCTGAAGTGTTTGGAGGAGTAACTTGGTTTTTTACTTTTAGAACGATGGGCTTGCTTTTGTTGTTTGCGGAAGCATTTTTCATCGTAGCCACATTTCCAAACTTGTTCTGATTTTTCTAGGATGAGTTGATGGGCGATGTGATTTTTCTTAGTAAATTCCCTTTCAATTTCTGCCTTGTCAACTTTGAATTAGATACTAGATCTTGGCTTCTTAAATTGTATAAACCCTTCTCCTGTTGGGTTGAGGCCACCACTCAGTGGTTTTTCCTTGGTATTATTCTTTTCAACTGCGTAAATGCAACTAAATGTATTCACTACGTGTTTGACACTCACAATTTCTTCGACAACAACATTCTCTTCCTTTTCTTCCACCGACTCAATCTAGTCATCTAAAAGTATTGTATCAACGAAATGCAAAGCAAGAATGTTCATGTTGTGGTTCCATTGTGGCCATGTTTTTTCTGAATGATACTCTTGATGAAACAAAAAAATTTCGTCCATGCCCATAGTCTCAACATTCAACAGAAAATTCAAGCTCTATGTAGACTTGGCCAGTTGGTTTCTATTCCTGCCAGAGTTAGAAACCCTTCTCACAATGCTGAATCTAGGAGGCTTACTACTCATGGTGGTCTCGCTTGACCTACGTTTCAACTCTGCCAACTCATTTGATATAGACTTGATAGTTTTGGTCAAGCACTCAAGATTCGTTGCTTCCTTCTCCTTGGCCTTACATGCGGAGGCCTGAGACCTTTTTCCCGTGTCTTTGGAGTCCTTTGATGGCTCATCATCTATGATGACCCCAATCTCTTGCAAGTAATTTTCAACTATAATTTCCTCTTTGTAATTTTCAGCCAAAGTTGGCTTCACAATTCTCTTTACAAACTGCACAATGTTTGTCGGTAAGACAGATGTGTAGTAATCAATAGTGATGGAGTCATGAGGTTTCATGTATGTGGGAAACATATTCAATATACGATTAAATCTCTGATTGAAGTCCTTCAATTTTTGTTTCTTCATCATCTTAAGACTACCCAGCTCTCTTAACAACATGGTGGGGGTTTTATTATCAACAAACTTCTCAACTTAAATAGTTTCTTAAAACCCCTCCAATTATGGATTGAGTTCGGAGGAAGGTAGTGATACCATACAACTTCTCTGCCATCTAAGGTACATAGAAAAATTCTACATGCAACATCATCGTAACGTACCTCAAGCATTTGAAGTTGTACATAACGGTCGTCCAAGTGGTCCTCTGCCTTCACTACTTTGTCATGGTCATACTTTGTTAATAGCTTCTTCTGGTGCCTCAGCATCTTGTGTAACACACCCAACAATGAAAGTGGACCTTGAGTCATCTAGTCCATATATTTTTCTACCATATATTCATCTCTGTGCTCCTACTCTTCGTAAAAATCTGATGGATGTTCTTCTTCTTCTCCGGAGTCTGATGGCTCCTCTTCTTCTTCTTCTTCACTACCTAACTCGCAGAAAGTATCGTTTGAGAGTACAACATTATCTGCATCACCTCCATTAAAATATGGAGCTTTCTTTGGTTTCTATGCGCTTTTTGTAGTCTCTGCTAGTTCTTTAAGAGTGGCGAGAACTAGATATTTAATTGTCGAAACCACTATCTCGGTAGGAGTGGTCACATGCTTCTTTGGAAAATAAGGTAGATTGTGTACTCCAGGAATCAGTTTGATAGAATTTGTAAAATTACGGGTTATAGGCTGGATGGACCAGATGTGGTCATAAAAAATTTCACAAGTTTGTTCAAGACCAAGATGAGAAGATCCGCCAACTTCAGGAATATGAATAGGGGAGGTGTTGGGGATATTGTTGCCTTAAGCAGAAGATGCATGGTTAGGGTGGTTGAGGTTATTATCCATAAAAGTCTGACTTCCCTCCTTCTAGCACCAGAAATGTTGACGGTGCTGGACCAACCAACGTTCAAGGGGTCTCCCCAATATGTGCTCCCAATTAGACCTCACATCATTTGGGATAGGAGCCCCATCCAAAATATGGTATGATTGTCAGTTTCTTAAACATTTTCCATGGCTCTAACTGTTAGCAAGAGAGAGGGATGTACACATGCCTTCGAAAAGTAAGTGAGTGTGCCCGGTGAGTGTTTAATTGTAGGTGTGTCAAGGTTCTTCTATTGCAGAGGAGAAGAAAAATGAGCCTCTAAGAGAGAGGTAATAGTACCACTTTGGTAAAAGCACACCCAAATAGGAAGAATCTGTCTAACATCCAGTATAATAGTCCACAAATATGTGATGGTCAAGGTCACCAATACAACCAAGAATGATTTGCTTAACATCCATCGGATTAGCCCACAAATACCTGACAATCATAGCAACAATTACAACACATTATCAATATGATAAGCAATAAAATGACTGAAATAGTCCAACTACTTTAGTACAAGTGAAAGTAAACATGATTTATAAACATTCACATAACAGTCTTACAAATATTCATAATCCATGCATGAAGAACATGTTGGCCACCAGGCTTCATATATTAAGTTAAAGTTCCCAAACACATGTATACAATGAACACCACTAGCTCCAATAGTAGAGCATTGGAGCCACTACTTGCTCCCCAAAAGAACTAGTTTGTCTCTCTGATGCCTTGCGGGAGGAGCCAAGGTGAAAATTCCTTTGCTCATACAATGAGGCTGTATATATAAGCAATGGGGTGATGCTTCACCTTCCTTGTGAGTATTTGACTATCCTCATGACTGTTTGACTTCCTATGACTTTACATAACTCTTCATATTCTATATGTGTCCTTTCGACTCCCACTTTACAATACATTTTCAAATAATAAATTACATAATCCATAATAATGATGTGGCATATGACAACCCGTGAAAAGACACAATGTGACACAGCTAACATGGACTGCTTGATGACATGGAGATTTCAAGCCACTTTTGTTTCTCCTTGTTGCAGATCTTCTTGAGAATTCTCTTTTATACACCTCCATGTGGATTAGAGGAAGGAGTCTTCAATGATATCAAGTCTTGAGCTGAGGTCATAAAATGTTGTCCCTTTTCTTTCTCTTGATTGATCAGCTTGCATAATCAACTACAAAGATGTCTTCCAACATGTTTCCCTTCTCTATCTCCTTCTTCATCATCTTGTCATGGTATGATAGAGAACCTGCATCTACAATTAACTTATGACAGGATGACATCATTCTAATAATCCCCTAATCTAATATGGTGCATGTTGATAATCAACTACAAAGATGTCTTCCAACACGTTTCCCTTCTCTATCTCCTTCTTCATCATCTTGTCATGGTATGATAGAGAACATGCATCTACAATTAACTTATGACAGGATGACATCATTCTGATAATCCCCTAATCTAATATGGTGCATGTTGATCCACTAACTGAGTCAGAACTAGGTTGCAAGCTAAGGGAGAGGCTTAGTGACTCTGCAATTACACAGCTCAGGCAGTCAAGGGTGAAGCTTCAGCCTTTAGACTACGTAATGTGCAGTTCAGGTTGGACTCGGTAGGAAGATTTCACAGTTTGGGACTTCGTGAGCTAGGTTGAGAGGTTTTCCACTATTTCAGCCAGCTGCATAGTTCTAGGAGGCAGAGTAAACCTGGTGATTGCCTAATTTCATAGCTCAGGAACTCAAGGGCTGATATTGAGCTTAGAGAATGCACAATGCACAGTTGAGGCCAACTTGGAGGGTTGGATTGCACAATTCTGTGGGCCAAGGTCTAGGCTTAAGCACTAGAATTGTATAGTGCACAGTCCTAGGAGGAAGGACTGTGCAATGCGCAGTTGAGGAGGGCCGGATGAGGCTAAGTTGCTAGGAAATTTCCAAAATTTGTCTAAGTGTGGGATTAGTGAACTTATGTGATCAGTGACATGAATTAACTGTGATCACATACTTAGAACACTTGACAACACAACAACATAGATCATCCATGACACATAAACCACACATTTCCCTTAGTGTGAACAACTTTGCGATGACTTGTTACCAAAGATACACTTTGTGACGACCGTGGCCACACTTGTGCGACAATGCTTAAAGCTTTGGAAATGAGTGTGGAAAATGTTTACATGGTTAGATCAACTCATTTATAAAAGAGTAACCCCTTGAAACCACCAAAACAAACTTATATACATCGTGAGACACTTGACATGTGAAAATACAACATTTTGGTTTTCTCTCAAAAGGGACCAATACACTTAGAGAAAACACATGGAATGGATCTCAATGTTTGCAATGATAATATACAAGGCCAAGATAGGCTCCAAAATTTGGTGCATGCCAAAATTTTGGAGGGTGTTGAGGCAACGACAATAATTGGGTTCCCTAGATGCCGTGGGTTCAAATAGGATCCTTGGAGCCCTGTAACATCTTGGGTCTGTAACATGATCCTCCCACATTTACCCACTTTCACCAGCCTGTCAGGGTAAACATGAGATGAGGACTACGATGACATGACTCAACCTCCTAAGTACAGTTAGAGAAGTGGAATTGACAAACTTAAACCTTATAGACCTTCCTTAGTAGATACAGGGCACCCATGAGATAAACAACCACTCCTATTGCCCAAACCCTTAGCTGAAATTCTATTTAAGTGACTTGAGATCCAAACCACATGCATGAAAAGGCCTCCTTGTCGTTGAGGGCCTTCAACGCATGCATAAGCCTACTAGGTAGCAGTTGTGACCTAAATTCCTCAATTCAGAGGGTGCAATCCTAGATTTCGAGCCTAAATTCTAGGCCAGCTCCCAAACCATTGCTTAGATCTCAATGAGTCTTCCCAGAATAATAATTAACATCAAGACAAAATCATTCATACAAAACTTGATTAAATACTTGACCTATCCAGGCCTAACCATGACAGTCATTTCGTTAAACATATGGTAAACATGTAACCTATAGGTCATGAATGCATATTTCAACATAAGGGTCTGATACTTATCTGAAAATCATCAAGAATGTCTAATTCCCTCTCATAATAGTTGCAATCACATTTTTTTATCTCATGCATTCATTAACCATTCATCCACAAATCAAAACATGTCAAGAGCCATAACTAGAACTTGTTATGAAACCATGCTTATAACAAACATATAATCAAAATAATAACCATGATCAAACATCCATCAAATCCACATAATAACAGGTACAAATTACTCATGAAATACAATAGGAAAAGAGCTCTTATTAACATATGCAAAAGCCAACCAAGTTAGGGACTTCCACGTACCACCTTACCATAGATTGAGTTAAACCAAATATTTATTTTAGCCAATCACCCCCGTGTCATATTCCAAGCATGAATGTGGGAATTAAGACATAAACAACTAGGGATTCTGAGAGATTAAATCACCTCCACCCTTAGATTTAATGCAATCCCACCAAAACCGGTCAAGGGATTACTAGACCCAAAACAAGCTTGGATGCCTCAGAATTTCTTCACCAAGTCCTTAAGGAATTCACCTATCTACACCCTCAGGCTTTACCACAATCCCTCGAAAATTAGTCAAATGATTCCTAGGCCCTATGGGAATTTTCTTGAGACCACCTTACTCGATTCCAAAATCATCTGACAATCCAAAGCTCAACCAAATAAAAGAACCCCATCACACCATGGCTATCTAGAAATGGTAAGGTAAGGCTGAAACAACTGTCACACATGGAAAAACCCATGCCAATGACAACAAGAGAACCAAATACACACATGGATGTACCATGCATTCACAAACCAGCTAGGAAATCACACATGCAACTTGTTGCCCACAAGTCTTCCTGTTGAAGCTACTTGATCTGACCTTCCTTGCTTGTCCCTTGCTTCCTTTGTTGTCCTTGTCTTTCCTTTCCTTCCTTCGCTTGCTTTCTTGCTTTCTCCACTTGGTGCTTTTCTCCACTCTTCTTGCTAGACCTACTCTAAAATTGGGCAAAAGTTGTTAACTGATTCTTTGATGCCTTTTTATCATTGATGTCTCCATTTTCTCCATTTTCCTTCATTTTTTCTTTAATTTTCCTCTCATGCAAATTTGTGAGTTTGCATCTCCGTTTTCTCCTATTTTCCTCTATTTTCATGAATAAATGATAATTAATGTCTCTTTTCCTTTGCCAATTTCCTTAGCCATAATAAACTGAAATAAACACCTACTAGGATGTTTTTCCCAACATTCATCTTGAAATATGTCTCCTATGACTTTGGTCATATTTTACCTTTATTAAATTTATTACATGAGCTTTTAACCCCAGGTTGCTATAGGGTCCTTGGAGGTTGTGGGTTGAGACAGAGCCTTTGGATCCCTTTAACAGCTTGGGTCCCTAGAGGTTGTGGGTTGGGATGAAATATATGGATCACTGTAATAACTTGGGCCCGCTATAGGATGTGGGTTGAGATAACAGACTCTGAAGGCATATTCAACTTGGGAAGAGGATAATCTTGAAGCTGCATCAAAGGAAGACTTGATTGAATACCTATGGTTATGACATTATTGTTACAGTGGATTTTGGAATCCCTAGAAGGGAGTGAATCACTATGTATGCACTTGTAGTGAGGTAAGAACCCCTGAACTCCTTGTGTTGAAGAAGATGGAAACAATCAACTGGTGGGATTGTGGAAGGAGGTCCTTTGGATTCCTTGTTTCTCTTGGAAGTTGGTATTCTGAAACTCACAAGCAATCCTCTCAGTCTCTTGAATATGGCTCGGGGTGATAGCTGCAAGTAAGTGTTGTTGCAACTATCTATGGTTGGGTGGAGAGTCTTTGTCCCAGACTTAGTTGCCTTGCAAATTTAAATATAAGTAACCATATGTGCTTGCTTACACATTGATTAATTTATGATGCATTTATGGTTGAAATGGTTTTGGATTCCTGGAATGTAGTAGTGTTGTTGATGTAATGAGCATGCAACTTACTCTGTGTGGAGATAAATTTTATGGTTATGACCAATATGTATATATGCAGGTATATGTATATGTTTCATTTCTGAAACTGCTATTTCTATTAAATGAATTACTCAAGTGTGTGCTTGTGGACTGGAAAGAGGTGCTATGTGAAGCATTTGCTAATGTCGTCATAACCTATAATATGCAACATAATGTAAATGGATAAACTTGATAACAAAGATTATGGCACAACTCTACACTGGAATTCCATTATGTATTAAATAAATAACAATGTTGCAAATTATATATATGTAAATAACTAAAGGACACCATGACTGCCACATGCAAAGGAAGGATCCATAATGATCCGGATTTAAACAGGAACGCAACAAATTACCGAGATAACCATATACACAAAGATGCAGCGGAAATAATACTTCATTTCATTAATGGAAAATACTGAAACACACTTACAATCAGAAATGGAAATAAACTAGCTAGGGCGATGGTAGCTTATCTCTGAGAAGAGATGTGATGGCTACATGCCTCTGAACTGTGTTACAATGAGGCTCGAAGGCCTATTTATTGTTTAAAAACAATGAAAAACCCTTAACATTCCAAAACCTAACCCTAGGAGATGAAACGCCAAACTGTGGGCCCCGTTTGGGGGTAAGTTGGTACATCAACTTCCCGGGGTCGTAACGTTAGCATATGATCTCCGTTTGACGCGTACAATAGCTCATTAGAAATATCTATTCGAGCACTATCATTGTTGGAACG